>QFDD01007254.1:0-12440 GCA_006871305.1 Vachellia collinsii
ATCAAAAATACCTTACAATCCATGCAAGCATATAAAATGAATTAACCTCAGTTACCTCAATTCCAAGCTAAACCTTGAAAGCTTTATGAGCCAAGAGTAAAATTCAAAGTCTTTGGTCACACACACACCAATCTACACAACAATATAGACAAAACCTATATAATTAATTTACATTAAAAGTTTTGGATTAATTATCCAAAAATTATAATTTTATACTCTAATCTTGAGTATTTGTTGTCACTTTAATTTTACATTTTTCATAACTAAATAATTACTTTAAATCATAATTTAAAGTCAAATACAAATTATTTACAAAATCCCCAATTTAACATTTATATTACTTACATGAAATTTCTATTTAATAAATCATACATTCTTTCAAAAATGGAAATATTAATATTATTCCCGATAACTCAAATAAATCATTTAAGAACTTTAACTAATTCAACAATTCAAAAATAGCAATTGTTAAATATATTTCTATAACAAATCATTATAAAATAATAAAATAACCAAGTCAAAAATACGATCTATATCAAGTTATTAATTAAAATCTTTCTATATTACTATAGACTTATATTGTCGAAATTCAGTACTTTTCTAAATACTAACTTTAAAAATTTCTTCTGATAAGAATAAAATTAACATAATTAAAAAGATAAAAATACATAGAACAACTTTCATAATGAAGTTCATTAGAAAGAAGAGATTTTCATTACCTAAATTATCTCAACATAATAGATTCATCGACGCACCTCCTCCCTCCCTACTGCGGAAGCAAATGACGAGAGAGGAAGGAGAGCTGGGTTATTTATAAACCCCGACACTCCTGCGCCTCACTCTTCTTTTCCTTACTTTTCTTCTTTACTTTTCCTCATTTTCCGTGAACAGCCCATTGTCTGTTCTTCCTTTCCCGTGAACCTTTGTTATTATAATATAATATAATATATTATTATAATATAATATAATATTATTTTATTCATTTACTATTCATTTTGGCCGACACTTACTGTTCATTCATTTTTTTTTTAATTTTCCATCTTTCGTCCGTCTCCCCCTTTTTTTAAAATATAATATAATATAATATTATTTATTTTCACTATTATTATTTTATTTTATATTTTTTTTAAAAAAATTATAATTACCTAATGAATTATTTTATCTCAAATAATTATTTCTTAATTATATTTAAGGCACAAAAATAAAATTTAGGATGTTACATTAGGGGTTTACAAAAATCTCTCATGCTCCAACTCAAAATGGTTCGGTCTAATTCAGTACTGTCTAAATAAGTTTTATAACAAAATCAAACTACACTGGTTGGTTGGGTTGGGTCTTAGACCAGATGATGAGACCACCTAAATTGATTCGGTTGGGTCAAGGTGGATTTTATTAAAAATATTTTACGAGTTGAATGTTGTTTTTGTTGTATTGTTCTTGTTGTTGAAAATTCTTATGAATTTATTGTTAAGTTTTAATATTTTAAGATATGTTTTATGTCATTGTAGATATTTTTATTGTCTTAATCATTTTATGATATTGGAATATTACCTTATATAAAGGGTAGGGGTGAGCAAAATTGAACCATAACCAAACACCGAATCGAATTTATTTTTGATTTTTTGGTTTAGTTAATTATTCAATTTTTATTTTTAGAAAATTCATTTTTTGGTGTTATGTTCAGTTATCTAAGAAAAAATCGATTAAAACTGAACAACCCAATTATTATATAAAATAAATTTTTATTCAGTAAATTATTAAATATTGTTATATTTATATATTTAATAAAAAGTATATTAGTAAATATTATTATTACTTGTATGACTTTTACACTGCAAAAATTATTATAACATATTTAGAAATTATTATATTATATTCATTAAATTATTATATATTTAGTAAATTATTAAATATTATATTTCGGTTAATTTGATTAACCGAATAACTGAACCAAAATATTTCAGTTAATTTTAAATAATGGTTAAAAAGAAAGGTAGTGCTTATAAATAATGGATATCTCATCTTCTCAAAATTCATAATGAAAATTAATTCTAAATATTTGAGTTAAATAAAAAATTTACAAAAATCAAATAACATAGTTAAATTAATTATTACATGTTAGACTCTTAAAATTCCCATTTAATCATTTAAATTAAAATCTATTCTAGATGAAACTTTCTCAATGCAATTAATTAATAGAAATGATTTAGATTATAAATTATAAATTTATGAGAAAATGAACTGAAGTTTTACATTTAAAATCAAAAGAAATCCCCCCACTAACTATTAACTTAGGATAAGATGGGTATATGTATATTATTTCAAGTTGTGATTAAAAAAACAAAAAAGATTCCTTTATTCTTGATGTCAAGCACATGCTTAAATCACAAATCACTTTGAAAACATGTAAGTCCGGATTTAAACTTCCTTTTCAAATTGACAAACAAAAAGAATCGAAGGGATAAATTATCGACTAAATTATAAATTTAGTCTTTTAAATTTATATTAAATTACAATTTGGTTCCTTAAGTTTAAAAATTGCACTTTTAGTCATTTATTGTTAACATCGTTATTTAACTTAATGGAAAATTTTGATTCAATCATCATTCTGCAATTAGATGATGTCAAAATATACTTAAATATTAACTATTTAATTTTTTTATATTTTCAAGTTTAACAATATTTTATCAGTATTTAATTATATAATCACCATTTAAATTTGCTGAATCACTATTTTTCATTAAGTAAAATTAACGACATTAACAATAAATAACTAAAAATACACTTTTTAAATTTAAGAGATCAAACTAAAACATGATATAAATTAAATAACCAAGCCTATCTTTTAACTTTAATTATATATAAATATATTAACCATCTCATCGATTAATTAATTAATTAGATACTAACATAGTCATGAATATTGCCTTAGAGTCTTAGACCACTCATAGTGTCCCATCAGAATTGATGCGGTATATTGTAAAAAGGATATCTAACCTGTATTAGTAATAATTAAATAAATCAGATAATTCATTAACGAGTAAAAATAATAATTAAGGTGATTCTCGACGAGATTGGAGCATGAGAAAGCTAAGGTTTCATGGTATCAAAAGATGAGAAAGATATTATCAAAAAAAAAAAAAAGATGAGAAAGACAAATATATAGAAAAGTCAGTCACTAGTTTTGCTAAAGGCCTTGTTACATATTTTAAGTTAATAATAAAACCAGCCAGTTTGTCCCTTTTCACAATTTTTATTATAAAGTGATGTAAGTGTGATTATTATTATTATCATCACTAGTTAAGGTTAACATCCACAATAACAATATCATCTTTTTGTTTTTATTTTCTTTTTATGCTTTTCTATGAGATGGAATGGGTCAACTGTCATTAAGGTAGTTAAGTGCAGCAATTTTAAAAACGCAAACGTCCAAATTGTTTTTTCCTTAAAAAAAATTGGCCCTCGATAAAGACATGACTTGTGAGAACATCATTCACATTGAATCTTATCTCTTCAAGAAAGTAAAGTTTTTTTAAATTTTTGTTATCATTGTAAAATATAAATTTCATTTATAACAAGTTGTATAATATTGTATTATGAAAAATGCAAAAGTTATAAATAATACCATTTAAGTACCTATTCATCAAATTTGTGCCATACCTGATACATAGAGCCTAACATTTTACTATGTTTTTTTGGAAATTTCAAAATTTTATTCCAAAATTTCTTTAGATCATTAAATTTCCAGAAATAGTTTCAAGTATGTGTATCCTATCAAAGAGTTGCTTGTACGTATAATCAAGTTTTTGAAATAGTATTTATACAAATAAAATTCAGACAATTTTTAGGGAAAAATGATCAATCCAGAGAATTATTTACATTTAAGAAGAGACTTTTTTTGTAAATTTTATTTTGAGATGTCGATGACATTATTGTTTCCCAAAAAGAGTCAATAACATTATTTGCACATGTTTCCAGAATTTAAAAGGTGTGAATTTAAGCTTCCTTTAAAAAATATATAAAATCTTTAAATTATGAAAAATATAGAATCAGAAAACAAAAATTATATGAATAAATAAAAAATACATTATGCATTTTGAGGAATTCAGTATAAGTAAAAAATTATTAGTAAAAATAACGTGAATTAAAAAATCACATTGCTAACTTTAGTAAAAAAAAAATGTTACCTTAAATCTACAACTACAAGTGAAAAAAAGGGCCATCAAGATCTCACCCACGTCTGATAATTTTTTTTTGTAAAAAAATACTGGTAGATTTAAATATAAAAAAATCCAAGTCAAATTCTAATTATATTGAACAAATATAATGATTGTTGACAAACTCATAAGTTGATTCTCATAGTATTATTTTTACCTTAAATTTCTACCTTACAAAACATGTAAATCCACTCTCAAACTCATACTAGCAATAGATCCAGTTAAACTCATAAATTTAATCCTATGTTTACTGTCTTTACATTTCTACCTTAAAAAATTGTGTCAATCATTCTTAAACTTGTATTAAATTTTAGATTAGATTATGATTTGATTAGTGACTTTATATATGAATTTTAAGCAATTTTATTGGTTGAGCATATTTAGTTTCAATCGTCTGAATTTTTTTGATCAACCAATCGTCTGAATTTAAAAGTATTTAAATCAAATTTTTAAATTTTGATTTATTGATAAAAGTAAACTCTCTCTCTCTCTTTGTTATTGTGATTAAGTTTGACAACTCAGGTACAATAATGACAAATTTTTTTTTAGAAAAGAAACGATGAAGGAGGTAGTGGAGAGTGGGGTCCACGCGCCACCCAATGATTTGTGAGAGGGGAGGTGCGCGTGAGGTTGTCGAGACCTAATCAGTGATTCAGCGTGGGGACTGGGGAAGCACGAAATACGAAAACGACACCGAAGCTTTGCTCCAATAGAAAATAGGAGTGCGTGCCACGTGTCAGCTTCCTAACTCATTTGGCTCACTTGCTAAACGACACCTCCCGTCTCACAAAAACCGCAATACGGTTTATTCGCAGCTTCCTTTGCTGTTTTTTTTTCTCTGTGGGATTTCATTATGTAGTTAATCACGTAACGAAGATCCCAATCAATTCTTAATTATTGTCTTCTTTCTCTTTCACAGAATAAACAATCTGGTCATTTTACTTTCTGCAAATTGATAAAACACCACCACAAAAAGTGGCTAATTATTTTAGGTTGAATGATTTTAAAAAGGTAATTGTCATTACTCACTCAGTGGCATCCAATTTTTTTTTTATTTTTTTTTTCAAGATGAGGATAATTACAACTTCACAAGAAACCTGAATTCTATATAGTAAATAAAACTTTGCTGACAATTTTATGTGATACAATAAATAGTGAATTGATATTTGTTTGAAGCGTTGGTGAGGTGTCACTCAGGACCAAAGCACAACCATTTGTCCGAATAATTTGAAATTAAAATAGACATTTTTTAATCATCACATAAAATTAAAAAAACAAATCTTAATACTTTTCTATATAAAATACTCTCACTCACGGTATAAGTCACTTTAACTAATTTATTATAAACAAAAAAATAACAGTTAACTCTTAAATCTGTTTTAAATTGAACTATTTTTTTAATTTTATCCTTATTAAATAAGGTAAGGGGGGGAGAGAGATACAATGAGTTATATTCAAGCATTAACTAAAAAGTATGATTGGATAATGAGTATTGATTATCATGTAAGTGACTTATATTGTGGATCGTCAAATCATGCTTCTGAAAGTGATTTATATTAAACACAAAGAGAGTATATTACTTATAAATTGTAAATAAAAGTAAAAAATATATTACTTATAAATTGTAAGTAAAATTAAAAAAATAATTAAATACATCTTTTTTGCCATCTAAATACATCATTCCTTGGATTTTTGTGACTTACTGACTGTAATTCTTATATTAAATATAAGCAAGTTTAAAAAAATTCATTTTCAAACAAAATTAATATCTTAACCATCTCTATTCTCTTGTTAGTTTTGGTGATGTGATTAGAGATAACTTGGCCTCTCTCCAATCCTAAATATAAACCAACAAAAATCAGAGCAATATAAGATAGAAGTTGTTAGTCCTTCTGTGTAAGAAACTTTTATTATATGTCATGCTTAAACATTGTTTTTACGGATCACTTGCTCACACTAATTTGAAGCATTTATTAACGTGGGGCTTTTGAAATATTTAGTATTAAAAATGCACTATAGATATTTGTAAGTCATTCTCTATTGGAATTAAGAAAAACGTTAAGGGCCTGTCCGGATAAAAGAAAATAGGTCAATGGAAATGAAAAGGTCCCAATTTTCAACTAGTAAGAGCTGTTTAACAGGCAATTTGAAATAGAAAATAACTTTCCGTCATTCTTATTCAAACGCTGAAATCTCTCTTCCCACAAAAAATGATGGTAAACAAATTTTAATTGCTTGTTGAAAAATGCAAAAGACACATTTACCCCTAAAAATGCTAATAAAAAATCATCCCTCGCGTGCTGAAACGAAAGATATCTCATCAATGTACATTCAGAAAGCAGCCAAGCAAGAAGTCATGGAATTACATTGCCAATTGAAAATGCTAATATTTAGTATTATTTTTTAGACTTTGACTAGATATAGGTGGTGTACACATCATGGTTAAGAGAAAATTTACTTAAATATCGCATTATAATAAGTTACTTATCACGTGTATTTATTTAAACATGTAAAAAAAATTGAATTTAAAATAGGCATGATATAAACACCTCATATTTAAGAAGAAATTTCAAGTAGTCTCCATTACTCATCGAAATAAGCATTATATCCTTCTTGGAAGTCCTTTTTTTAAGGAGTCTGAGTTTGAACCCTCTACATCTATATTAAGTGTATGAGTCATGAAAAAAGTAACAATAAAAGTTTCTTTAATATGAGCATTTGGTGAAATACGTTAATGTTAAATTCAAATATGTGACATGTAGAAGAACTTTTGGCTTTAACACTAAACACCAACATGACACTCGAATGAATATAGACAAAATAAAATTTAATCTTAAATGAGAAAAATGTGTCAAAATGAAAATTACTTCCTCCATTCATTTTTATAAAATCGAATTGTTAAATATGTCTTGTTCTTTTTTATATGACAGATTTAGGGGATGTTTTGAATTTTTTTTTGTAACCTCTTTATTTTAGCCTTAATTACCAAAAGAACTCATTTAATATTCCATTTTAGATGAGAGCGTTTTTGAAAAATAAAATTCATTTTTCACACTTAACTAATTTTAACCAATTTTTCGTACACCATAATCCAGCTAATTATATCATATAAAGAGGAGCACAGGGGTAATTATTAAGAACAATTTTTCTTTTCAAAAGACAAATTCTTAGGTATTTCTATTTTAAAATCTCTAAATATAATTCTTATGGAAAGGGGTGCCAATGTAGGGCGTGGAATTTTATCTGATGGAGGCCTAGATTTAATTTGATTTGACTGGAATGATTTCCCATGTCGATTCGATCATCACCTAAATGTTATCTCATAGGGTTTATTTTTCCCCATGATATTGTGTTATTTAATAAATTTTAAAAATGTTATTAAAATTGTGTTCCTTAAAAAAAATACAGTGCACATTATAATCCAAATCATTCCTCTTCATTTCCACTACAGCATCCATCTGCAGCTAATTTAAATTTAAAAATTTTCAAATTTTAAATGAAATAACTTTCTCAACATAATTACTTAAACTACGATGAAAACTAAAATTTTACATAAAAATTCAATTAGTTTATGGATCCACCTAATATTGCCCCTCACCACTATTTTCCTTGTTAAACATATTTTCAATTCTCATTTTAGTATCCTCGGGACACATCACAATCTATGTTCATTCACATATATATCTTGAATTTTTTTCCATTTTTTAAAATTTACGTGAGTGAGATCTTATAATTTTTTTTAGAATTGCGACATAGTTTGTGGTTCAAAAAATACTTATAAATATATATTCATTAATTACTCACTACTAAATTCTCCATATCGTTGATGAAACTTAAAGCTTAAGTCCATAGCTCTTATAAGATATGAGACAATCCTATGCCAATTAAACCCACTTTTGTAAATTGATGCTTTAAACCCTTATTTTCAAACAATGGGACGCACATATACATACACATGCATTGATGCATGCATGTATATATATAGCTTCTCTAGGAAATTAAACGTAAAGGGAAAAAGATTATATGATATTCCGATGAAACCCTAAATATATATATATATATAACAAGTTGATTAATTACTGTTCTTACACTGTACTGTGTACGAATCGCTTTACACGCTATAGTATAAATAAATAGATGATTAGTGACTTAAAGCATAAAAATGGTAAAAATCAGGCACGTTGGCTCCATCTTACCAAAGAAGGTGCATTAATCAGGACAAAGGATAATATTTAATTACAGAATTAGAAAGTGAAGCAATCAATATCACACTATATATGGTGCAAGCTTACGCTGCGAAACTCAATTCTAAAGTTTGTTTCTTTTTTCTTGCCTTATTTGTCATCATCATCATGTGAAAATTATATATATTCTTATTTTGTTTTACCCCCACATAAATCCACAATGATTATATATTAGGCCTTCATAACAACGGCATGAAGTGTGAACAATCAAATAATAGCAGTATAGTTTCAGACCGGTGAGCTTGTTTAGTTTAGCTTTTTAAAAATGATTGTATGCAAATCCGAGATAAGTATGTGAGATAACTTTTGTCTTGAATTGTGTAGAGGTGATTTGGGGTGTTGGCAAATATGCAACGCCAGTAGTTAAACAGCTTACTTCTCATGGATCACGATTCCAAAGTACTCACCCTCAAATTATAAAGATTGAAAAAGATTATTTAAATTGGTCATGTATAAGAAATATGTGATAGTTTTCTAAAATACCTTTTATTAATAATGATTTGAAAATTATCATCATATATAAACCCTTTGCCGAACTTTTGTATTTATGATTAGAAAAATGTCATGATCTACAATGATTTGCAGATATTTACTTCTACAGTAATTTTTTTTCCCATAGCTAGGGCCTAGGGTCTCTCATTGTTTAGATTGGAATCATACATGAAGAACTTTAGTCACATGTAAAATACATGCTTTTAATTTTTAGTGTGCTGTTTGGTGAGTTTTAAAAGTTCAAAGTTCACAATGATAACGAATGACAATTGTTTACACATATACATCGCTCATTCTTTTTTCTTTTTTATTTTGTAATTAATACATAGAGAAAATGGATTACTTTTCAAAATTCAAATAAAAACAAGTGAAATATTTTTTTTGATTAAAGATCTTCATGATCTGGGTTGCCTTGTAACTTAAAGAGCACTAAAAATTTCCGATCATTGATAAGATTCTCACAAGTCTTAAATGTGAATTCTATACATAGATATGGATTGAGATCTTATCTGTCTTCCAAATAATGATGCTGATAAAGGACAGCAATCTATGATTTTAAAAAAAAGGACAACAATCTCATGAATAATATCCATATTCAATAGTGAAATAGCCCTTTCTTAGATTACATGCCACTGGCTCAAAATCTAGGATACTGTTTTTCTTTAAATGAAGCAAAAGGCATACTTTTTTTTTTTAAATTGCAAAAGCTGCTGACACATACAAAACATTTGCCCAAAAAATATTCATATTTTGTAATATAGTGTTTTAATGTAAAAAAAAAGACATTTACAACACATTCATGATAACTTTGTATTAACTTTAATCATTGATAAGTGATTCTGATTATTTTTTAAGAGATTGATATCCGAAGTGCTTATATTTCAAACTTCCTCCTTAAGTCTTTTTTTTTAAATGTAAGGCTATGAGTTTGAACACTTGATGAGTGTAATGGATACGTGAATTATTGGAAAAAAACATAGATATTTTCTTTTTAATGTGTGTTTGGATACTCTTCAAAACCATGGTTTTGGAGAAAATTATAACACCAACACTGATTTTTCTCAATCAATTTTTTTTTTTTTACCACCAAAACCATGATTTTGATAAAGCTACCTAAAGATACACTTATCCTCCCAATCTATTTTTTACAAGAAAATTATGGTTTTAGGTAAGAAACTAAGGTTTTTCTAAAAGCTGTTTTTTTTTTTAAATTTTTCAAAAACTATTCTTCAAAATCTATTCTTTACAATTACTTTTTTTTTGTGAGCTATTTTTCAAAAGCTATTCCAAATACATCCTTACTTCTCATATAAGATCGCTTTCTACATGAAAAATGTGTGACCACAGTAGTATAGGGTTCTTACGAATTGGATTCAGGAAGGTTCAAATTGATGGCTAATGTGGCTTTTGATGGATAGGTTAGGGTTAGGGTAGATATACCCTAAAAATAACCAAGAGAGCATCCATGCCTGGGAGTAGCCAGAAGATATAATTTTGAAAACGAGTGAATGAATGAGAGTATGTGAAAAAGCGAGGGCCTTAAAGAAAAAGGAGGGAAACAGCATCAATTATGCATCAGTAAGTATTTTATATAAATTGGTACAAGTTGATAATAAAAACATATATGCGCACCTAGAACGAAGAAATAGCCAAGTCTTCCATACTGAAAAGTTGGACTTCCCCACAGGACCCATTATATGAACACTTTATCTCAGTGCTCTCCCAAAAGAAGAGAAAAAAATATTTATTTTATGGACACAAATTGGAATCTGATTGATGGGTTCTGCCTTTAATCATTCTTCTCCTCCCTTATTCAGCTTATGCAGAACCTAATAACTTCCAAGCAAAACATTACCAAAGAAAAAAAAGAAAGAAAGAAAGAAAGCAAAATGAGAAGGGAAAAAGTGTTTCCAACAACAACAGCAGCAACGTGTTGGTTCATACGGTAAGGAGTCTCATCCATACAAAAAAGAAAATACAAGTTTAAATCCTGAGAAGCTCGCTAGTTGAAAGGATTTTAATCTTAACGCTTTCGACGTGACAGACATGAAACTCATGTTTGCAGTGCTTCGGAAATGTTGTCAGCTACACTAGAAAAAAGAAGGGAAAATCAGTGGAAAAAAGTATTTGTTTTGAAATTTTATTGGCTATATTGTAAATGGCCTCACACTTATAAGGAAGAGAACACAAGTTCAACTTCTAATAAGCTCACTTATTGAAAGGACTTTAACCCTGACATACATTAATCTCATGTCTAAAGTAATCTGGATATATTTGTGAGTTACAACGGGGGAAAAAAAAAGAAAGGAATATCGGTAAAAAAATACTTGTGTTGAAATTTTATTGGTTTGAAGAATTTGATATATTTTTAAGCACAAAAAGTAACGATATTATACATACTGCTGTTAGTCTAATTCAAATCTTCTTTATCAATCTAATTTTTAAATAGGCTCACTAATTTTTCCAGATAAAAATGGTAACACAGATTGATAGCGAGATAGCATCTTGCTTCCTTTTGCCATTTTTGACAGAGGAACTATACCGTAATATGAACAGTCGTATCGAATTTTGCGGATACGAATGTTGAAAACAATACTACTTTATATAATCAAATATAAGCTTGTTCGAGAGGGAATATATATATAACGATATCTAATATCTTTCCTTTAAAAAGTAGTGTAAAGCACTGTTATTTTACTCCTTTCCATTTTCTATTAATAAAGTTTAGTCAAATTCATACCTTCTCTCTGGTAAAACCCGACGTACCCTTTGGTGCTTGCTTCTTTATTTGTGGTTTTTTAGTACTATTCCTCATCCTTTTGAATCTATTCTTGCTGTTTATACTCAAAAGTGAAAAAACATCAATTCTCGAATTTGAGTCCTTGTGAGTGTAAAAATATATTTGGAAGAGCTACCCCGGAATGGAGCATGATAATACTTAAATCCAACACAATCAAATAACCTTATCAAAGATAAAAGAGAGATGAAAAACTTGCATCAGAAGAACATGAGAGTTGTTCGACACAACTTGCGGAATGCAGTGCATAGGGACGTGGCTATGTGTTATGGGAAAGAGGAGAAGCTGATTGATTTCTTCTTCTTCTTCTTTCCTTTGTTTTTTTTTCTAATTATTATTATTTTTTTGTTTTACACTTGTTCAATGGACAGCTGCCAGCCTGCCACATGCGGATTAAAGTGAGAGAAGAGAATATATATAGGATATTTAATTGTTGGTTTGATTTTGGAGGGTTCTTTTATTTAACTCACTACTTGACCACCATAACTATAAAGCACATGGGGGGAGACAAAATCATGTCATTGTCCTAAAATCATTATAAGAGGGGGAAAAAAGAGAAGGCAAATGAAAATATAGCCAAATCTCTCGTCCATTCATATTTAAAAAGGTGTTTAATTCCATTTCTATTTATATTTAGTCGCATTCCTGTAGTGGGAAATGACAAACCAACCACAATTGTTTCAAGAATCC
>QFDD01007255.1:0-12062 GCA_006871305.1 Vachellia collinsii
ACATGATGAATTAACTCAAGTAAAGTACATCGATGTTTAGAAAACCTCAATACTATATAGCTAAATAGGCTCTTGACACTTGATAACTCTTCTTAGCAGAAACCATAACAGACTCAGACTCTATACCGCAAACATAACAGATTCTTAACAGACTTTGGGGCAAAAACCCAGCCTGTCACAAACCCATATTACTCATTGCTCTAATAATGGCTCCTTTACTTGTAACAAGAAATAACGCATATATTGTTATATCTTTTCTGAACTTGGGGATAGTGTCACCGACAAAGCTTTTATTGTTATATCCTCTCTGAACAGGGGATAGTGTCACCGACACTGATGTTTTCACAACATCATATCGTCTGTTGACCCATTTAACAAGTTGCCATGTTGCTTCCAAATGCCACATATTTTCGCAATAAATTTGGCCGCATAAATTTTATAAACAAGAAAAAAAAAGACACAATGACTTAAAAAATAGTACTTCTATACAGGATATCTATGGTTATATACTAGTAACTTGATGTTGTTCAAAGGGTCTTTCAACTTTCAAGTACATATAGCCCTTCATTTAGAGAGAGAAATAAGGAGAAGAGAATACTGAAAGATATTGAATAAAAAAATACTAGAAGATAAAACTCTCACGAATAATTAAAAACTCTATTATCCTTTGTTTCGTACTTTTCCAACCATCCTAGACAAGTCTAAAGGACGAGTAATTGGATATCCAATACAATGGTTACATATGTACGAACGACATTTCAAACTGGATGACAGATTCAAACTCAGAAGAAGTGTTACATATAAACACACATATACATATTGTAGAGTGTGCGAAAGAGTGCCACATCGTTTTTTGCAAATGGTGAAGGGGGCTTGAATGTATATATAAAGAGCACCCCTTCCCTTTTTCTGATGAATCATCTAAAAAGCAATTCTCCAAGCATTATAAGCATTTGTGGTACTTTGTCTTTTCTTTGTATTGTATTATTACTTATGTGATTTATTTGAATAATAAAAATTACAGATATTTAGGTATTCCTTTTGTTGTTGTCTTGCTTATTATTTATTAGCTGTTATTAGATATAGTAGTTGTAGCTTATTATATTATTAAATTACTTCTAGAAATTTATTTTTTAGATTTGTGATTTTTTAGTATAATCGGTTACGCTCTATAAGTTAGGCTTCCGCAACAATTGTTATCAGAGCCAAGGTTCTGTCTGAGTATGCTCTGTGGTTGCAGCATAGCCTGATCTTCCACATTAGAAAAGAATTACTTTGGGCCTTTTGTGTTAGCAGCTATTAAATATTTGAAGCAGAAATGACAGGCAAAATTGAAGAGCCATCATCAAGTGTCAACAATTCGTTGTTGGGATCCTCATTGGCAACAAGGATTATGTCAAATGCGAGGTATTCAGTTGAAATCTTTGACGGATCGGGACACTTTGGGATGTGGCAAGGTGAGGTTCTTGATGTCCTTTTTCAACAAGGACTAGACCTTGCTCTAGAAGAAAGGAAACCAGAGAAGATAGAGAGGAGAATTGGAGGATCATCAATCGTGCTACTTGTGGTACTATTCGATCGTACCTTTCCAGAGAACAGAAGTATCCATACACAAAGGAAACTTCTGCTTGTAAGCTATGGAAAGCATTGGAGGAGAAATTATTGAAGAAAAGCAGTCAGAATAAGCTCCACTAAAAGAAAAGACTGTTTCGCTTCACGTATGTTCCCGGTATCACAACAAATGATCATATCACCAACTTTAACAAATTGGTGACTGATTTGCAGAACATGGACGTGACCTTTGAAGATGAAGATCTAGCCATGATATTGTTAGGATCATTTCCTGATGAGTACGAATATTTGGAGACAACTCTACTTCATGGCAAGGAGGAAGTATCTCTCAGAGAAGTTTGTTCTGCTTTGTATAGCTATGAACAAAGAAAAAGAGATAAACAAAGAGGTGGAGAAGCAGAAGCTCTAGTAGTGAGAGGACGTACTCAAAATCAGTCGAGGTCGAGGAAAGGGAGATCCAAATCAAGGTCCAGACCCAGCAAAGATGAATGTGCCTTTTGTCGAGAGAAAGGTCACTGGAAGAAGGACTGTCCAAAGTTGAAGAATAAAGCCAAAACTACAAATGGGAAAGCTATTATAGACTCATATGTAGCTGATTGTGATGATGAGAATTCAGATTTCTCATTATCTACAACGACATTATCAAATATGTCAGACGTATGGCTATTAGACTCAGCTTGCAGCCATCACATGTGCCCTAATCGTGATTGGTTCGATGATTTTCAAGACGGAGGTTGTGGAGTTGTACACACAGCAGATGATACCTCTCTTACAGCATATGGCATTGGTTCTGTTCGATTAAGAAACCATGATGGATTGATCAGAACATTGACAGATGTACGTTATGTGCTAGATTTGAAGAAGAATCTCATTTCTTTGAGAACTCTAGATTCAAAGGGGTTCAAGATCACAGCAGAAAATGGGGTTATGAAGATACTCTCTGGTGCATTGGTGGTAATGAAGGGAATCCGGAAGAACAATAATACGTATCACTATCAAGGTAGTATAGTTATTGGGGTAGCTGCTGTGACATCCCGTCATGACAAGGAGGTAGAAGCAACCAAGTTGTGGCACATGCGCTTGGAACATGCTAGTAAAAAATCCTTAAAAACTCTATCTGATCAAGGGTTGTTGAAAGGATTAAAAAATTCCAGTTTGGAGTTTTGTGAGCATTGCATAAAGGGGAAGCAGACAAGGGTTAAATTTGGTACAGCCATCCACAATACAAAAGGTATTCTGGATTATGTTCACTCTGATATTTAGGGTCCTTCTAAAACACCATCATTAGGAGGAAAACATTATTTTGTGACCTTTGTTGATGATTTCTCTCGAAGAGTCTGGGTGTATACGATGAAAACAAAAGATGAAGTTTTGGGAATTTTTCTCAAATGGAAGGCGATGATAGAGACACAAACAGGGAGGAAGATCAAGTGTATTCGTACAGATAACGGAGGAGAATACAAAAATGATCTTTTTCAGAAGGTTTGTGAAGATGAAGGCATCATGAGACACTTCACCGTCAGATATACACCACAACAAAATGGAGTGGCAGAACGCATGAACCGAACTTTGCTGGAGAAGGTTCGGTGTATGTTGTCCAATGCTGGCTTGGGCAAAGAGTTTTGGGCTGAGGCAATAACATATGCGTGTCATCTCATTAATCGTCTACCATCTGTAGCTATTGACGGCAAAACACCATTGGAACAGTGGTATGGAAAACCTGCTGAAGACTATGATTCTTTACATGTGTTTGATTCAACAGCTTACTATCATGTAAAAGAGTCAAAATTGGATCCGAGAGCAAAGAAAGCTATCTTTATGGGGATTACTTCTGGTGTCAAAGGATATCGTTTATAGTGTCCAGAGACAAAGAAGATTATATTCAACAGGGATGTCATTTTTTACGAATCTGCTATGATAAAGAAGCTAGCAGTTGAAGATACTAAACAAGGTGGTGTTCCGAAGCAGGTGGAGTTTGAAGGGAATATTATTTTCCCAATACAAGGAAAGGAAACAAAGGAGGACTTTCCTACAGCAGAAGAGCCAATTGAAGAGGAGGTTTCAACACATGAACCTCAACAGCAACATGAATCAATAGCAACCAGCAGGCCAAAAAGAACAATAAAAAAGCCTACCCGCTTTATGGATATGGTGGCCTGTGCAATCTCAATTGCAGCTGATAATATTCCTTTAACTTATCAAAGGGCTATCCAAAGTTCAAAACAGGATAGGTGGAGGAATGCCATGAATGAAGAAATGCAGTCCCTTCATCAGAATGGTACATGGAGATTGGCCAAACTCCCGAAAGGTAAGAAAGCAATTGGTTGCAAATGGGTATATGCTAAGAAAGAAGGATTTCCTAACCAAGGAGATGTAAGCTACAAAGCAAGATTGGTAGCTAAAGGTTATGCTCAAAAGGAGAGAATTGATTATAATGAGGTATTTTCTCCAGTTGTTAAACATTTCTCTATTAGAATTTTATTGGCTTTAGTAGCACAATTGGATTTGGAACTAATTCAGATGGATGTTAAAACTGCATTTCTAAATGGAGACTTGGAAAAGGAAATCTATATGACTCAACTAGAAGGATTCAAAATTGCTGGGAAGGAGAATATGGTGTGTAAACTTGAAAAATCGTTATATGGATTGAAACAATCTTCAAGGCAATGGTATAAACAATTTGACAAGTTTATGATGCGGCATAAGTATCAAATGAGCAAATATGATCATTGTGTCTATTTGCGTAAGCTTAAAAACGGATCCTTTATATATCCCCTTTTGTATGTTGATGATATGTTGATAGTTTCAAAGAATCAAGCAGAAATTGAGAAGCTGAAGACTCAACTATAGGAGGAATTTGAAATGAAGGATTTAGGAGAGGCGAAGAAAATCCTTGGCATGGAGATAACAAGAGATAGACAATTAAAGAAGCTATTTTTATCTCAAAAGGAGTATTTGAAGAGGGTACTAGATCAGTTTTGTATGAATGAGAAAACAAAGCCGGTTAGCACTCCACTTGCCCCTCATTTTAAGCTTAATGCTGATATGTCGCCAAAGGATGAAGATGAACGAGAATATATGTCAAGAGTACCATATGCAAATGCTGTTGGTAGCTTGATGTATGCAATAGTTTGTACGAAACCTGATATTTCACAAGCTATTGGAGTTGTGAGTAGGTATATGCATAATCCTGGAAAGGAACATTGGCAAGCTGTGAAATGGATTCTACGGTACATACGTAATACTGTAGATGTTGGATTGGTCTTTGAGCAGGAAGATGACAGAAGTTTAGTTGGGTATTGTGACTCAGATTTTGCAAGTGATTTGGACAAACGAAGATCAACTACTAGTTATGTGTTCACTTTTGCAAAAGCACCAGTGAGTTGGAAGTCTACTTTGCAGTCAACAATCGCTTTGTCTACCACAGAAGCAGAGTATATGGCAATTACAGAGACTGTGAAGGAGGCACTTTGGCTTCAATGATCGCTTGAAGAACTTGGTATTAGACAAGATGACATCATAATATTTTGTGATAGTTAAAGTGCTATTCAATTAGCAAAGAACCAAGTATATTATGCGAGGATGAAGCATATTGATGTCCGTTATCACTTTATACAATAAATAATAGAAGAAGGTGGAGTCATAATACAGAAGATATGAACAGATGATAATCCTGCTGATATGTTGACAAACGTAGTTACTCCTACCAAATTTCAACATTGTTTGAACCTGATCAACATTGTTGAACGTTGGTAAAGGAAAATTGAAAATGTGGGAATCTTTCCCAAAGTGAAGATTTGTAGAATGTGAGAAAGAGTCCCACATCGATTTTTGCAAATGGTGAAGGGGGCTTGAATGTATATATATAGAGCACCCACTTCCCTTTTTTTATGAATCATCCAAAAAGCAATCCTCCAAGCATTATAAGCATTTGTGGTACTTTGTCTTTTCTTTGTATTGTATTATTACTTATGTGATTTATTTGAATAATAAAAATTACAGATATTTAGGTATTCCTTTTATTGTTGTCTTGCCTATTATTTATTAGATGTTATTAGATATAGTAGTTGTAACTTATTATATTATTAAATTACTTCTAGAAATTTATTTTTTAGATTTGTGATTTTTTAGTATAATCGGTTACACTCTATAAGTTAGACTTTCGCAACACATACATGCATTTGTGTGTGTGTGAAAGAAAAAATATTTTACACTTTAAATTGCACTCTTTGTTAATTTGTTTCATATCATAAATTAAAAAGTGAATTAATCAATCCTTCTTATATCACAAATCAATGGTGAGGATAATTAACATAAAAGTTATCACAAATAATTTTTTATTTTTATTACATTAATATATATATATATATATCATGCAGATTTGACATGGCAATGAGTGTTAACACGGTAGGAGTTCTGAATGTCCTAAACGTCGCAAAGAGATGCAAGAAGATGCAAGTTCTTCCCCACTTACCAGAAGATGTCCTGTTTGATTATAAAGGCTGAAATAAATTATCCTGATGATGTTGTTGAAAATTTCCTATTCTAAAATTTGTTGTATAAAAGTATATGAAATTTACTTAAGAACATTACTACAAAAGAGGTTTCTGACACCCAGTGTTTTAGCTTTGGAACATCCATTTTGTGGTGAACTTCCTTACTTGGGATGTTACAAACATTATTCTGGGGTATCCAGAGTTGCTAGAAGTGAAACACCTCTCACATCCAGCCTTCTTAAGGTTGAACGTGAGAGGTACCTTTTGCATTTCAAAATTTATAAACTAAACATGCTTCCAACAAACGTTGATCACAAGATATTAATACTAAATAAATAACTAGTCACCAAACAACATTCATAAATATAGGTAAGTCTAGAAGGCCAAGACTAGAAAATAAAATTAACTAAAGCCGTAGGCATTTTAACAATTGCAAATACCCTAATTAACTTAGAACACTCACTTCTTCTCGTTCGATATACCCAATTTGCCTCGGATCATATAGCCTAAATGCAACTGCAAAAGATAATCATGGAAGAGAGTAAGGAAGAAAAATTGGAGCAAGGAAATTGACTTGGTTATAAACATACAATCTTTTCTACTGGGGCATCAGGATGGAAAACATTGAGTGCATGGACAAATTCCTCAAACTCGGTAACACCATTTCTCTTTTCATCAAAAAGTTAATTCGAATATTTGCCCCAGTAGAAGAAAAAATTGAACATCTGATTGTACTTTTTGTTGGCTGCAACGATTCCAGCTTATATATTTTAGTTTTAGTGCATGAACATGAGCACACGTTTTAAACACCTGATTGTACTTTTTGTTGGCTGCAACTATTCCAGCTTATAAATTTCTAAAAGGAAACAAGTAAGCACTAGTATTGGAGCACAAAGAAACCATCAATATCCATTCCATTTGAAAGATCAATTTACCTTGTGAATCAAGCCATCATCAATGGTTGAGCTAGTTAATTGCTTAAACAGCTCAAATAATGCCTCCACTTCATTAACAGTAACTGCATTATTATCAGAAGCAAAATTAATCAATTAAATCTATTACCACACACAAGTGACACAAAAGGAATCTGATATATAATAGAATAAAAGTTTAATTACTCAAAAGTATACATAAAAGGCAAAAACAAAAAGAAAAGGCAAATTCACCCCATTTTTAATCATGAAACTCAGAGGGTCTGAAATATTCAAACTTGGAACTTTTCATCCCCCCTCAATGCCAATCTGAGTTCATATGAGACAGAACAAGAGATTAGGGCATTCTTATGAAGGGGAAGATTTCAATTAAATAGCAAAAGTAGCATCTTCTTAAGAGAGTATATTTAAAATGTCCAGGGTAGCTTATTATCATTTACTATCTGATTAGAGAAGTAGGGTCTTGAACCCCGTTACTAGGTCCATCTTGCGAGGAAAAAATAGAGACATCTAGGAGAATTTGGACTGTTAACACACAGAGACTGATATAATCAATAGAAAATTTGTTACTGAAAAATCCTAAGCAGCTCCAGGAAGACTCATGTTAAATGAGAATACTGGAAAGTTAAATCTTAAGCAGTAATATGTTTCGATTGCACACGTGTTAGCTTTATTTTTACTTCTCAAGAAATTTGAAAGTGAAAAAATTACCGTTAGATCATTAACCAAAAAATGAGAGCACATCAATCAGAAAAAAACAGCGCAATATAAGATCAGCATGACTCTCACAACTTTAACAGGGCAGAAGAATAAATATGCATGAAGTTATATATAGAAATCCAAGGGGAAAAAAAACCAAAAAAATAGAATGGCCACCTTAATATGCCTTCAGGGTCAAAAGGAGCAAGACACCATGAGGGTGAACTGTTTGAAACTTGGTCACTATCGGACATCTTACACTCCTGGAATTTTGCTAATCAATAAGGCATTGATGTGTTTGCATAGAGCTGTAGATAACTGCACAAAGAAGAAGAATCAGCTGCCAACACCTTGAAATTTCTATAAACAGGCTTTCTGTGCAGATGGTCAAGACCAAGAATGTAGCGATCAATCATTCCATCAGCAGAATTACAGGCAGGCACAAGATCAACTCTCACAGAACAATTTACCTGTTATCAAGTCGAGAACAAAGCAAGCAATGTTGCATTTCAAATCGTGGTTCAAAATATATTTTATATGCCTTTATGAACAGATTTTCTTTTTCTGCATATAATGAGCATTGGATAACTATCCTCATAGTTAAATTTGATGGTAACTCAGGTAAAAAAAGCAACATTGATAGTGGGCATTAACATTAGATCATCCCTAAGAAATAGTGAGATTCAACTGTAAACGCATCTTCTTCGTATAATTTAGACTGGTCCCTTGAACAACTAGCTTTTCTAATTCATTATGTGATCCCCTGAGCTCTTTCTGCAGCTAATGCATTCAAAACCAAGATAAGATGCAAAAAAGGCACAGCCAAGCTGAGATTACAGGAAAGACAAGAGAAGATCGAAAGCTAGGTGGTGAGCTTACCCTCAAAGTGTAAATATTGCTGTCATTCAATGGGTGCGGAGAAGAGGTCAAAGCCAATACTTCAAACTGCCAATCTGGAACATATAGACCATAAATTAATCCTGACTTCCTGAGTAAATTGCCAACAGTAATGCCACAATAAACCTGCATAAAAGAAACGATTAGGAATATCAAGTGACACATAAAAAGAATATGAACACCGTTTTCCCACTTATAGTCAGCAATGATGTGAATTGCAGAAGGAACGAAACCAAACATTTCTCAACATTGAAAAAGCCAGTGTTATTTAATACAACATACAGTTCTCCCGGAAAATTTAGAATAGTAACAAAGTAAATTATGCTTCTCCATTGCAATGATCAGAGTCTGGAAAGCTCACAGTTGGATAGATATTCGACATTGAATCAGTGAAAAGCAGGGAAACTATGCAAGTCAAAATATCTAAATAGATAAACAGATCCACACATTGCCAATTGGCAGAAAGCTAGACAGCCGTTAACTTTTAATAGACACTGAATATACATACCCATTCACCAGGGCAAAGAGAACGATAATATTTTGCAATTTGAAGACAAGTTGGGATGGAGATGAACGCTGAACCCGACTCTCTCATACCTGCACAGATTCTCATCTGCTAACCAACAAGACTCATTTCTGCATATAAAATCAACAATAAAGAATCGAAACAAAGCTCATCGGAAGAGCGTTCGCTCAATGTTAGGTGAAAAAGAGAAAGCAAAATAAAGCAGAGAGTGAGAAATCTAAAAAGCGTTGCTAGTTTGTTACCTTCGGCAAAGAGATCTACAGGTAACGGCAGAGGAGAAAATAAGAGTCAATGGCGAGAGTGAAGGAGCAAACGGACGGAGGAGAAAAGAACAGTGAACGGCGGCACGACGCGGAAGAGAAGAAAGCGAGGGAAGGGCGAGGGCGCGGGAGTTGCAGACGCGAGCGGTGGAGAAGAGCGAGGGCTGGCTTTTGGAGAAGAATGGAGGAAAATACAGAAGAAGTGACGCGATTGAGCCATCTCTGGTGCCATGAAAATCACTCTCACGTCTAGCAACAAACCGGACGTGACAGGGGTAAGACTCAGTCCGGCGGCCTAACCGCTGGAATTGGATGTGACTCGGTATCTTGTGGCGTGGCTCAGCTTACCATATGAGAGGGGGATGCGTACTAACAGGAATACGGGTTGAACCTTCGCTGAGGTAAATATGATGGGTTAGGGCCTATTTAAGCGTGAACTCTTTCAACCCGCCCTCATTGAGATTGAGTTGAAAGTAACACTAAATTCTATTTTTTAAGATAAATAATATATAATATATTTAAAAGTAGTATAATTATTTTATTTTTTTATATCAACTATCTATAATACTATATTTAAAATTATAATAAAATATTAATTCTTATATATTTTTAAATTATAAAAAAATGTAGTGAGATAATATTATTTTTTGGATCAAAATAAAATAATATTGTATAGTAAAAAAATTTAATTATGTTATATTTTATTTTTTATTAATTTTTTTGGCATGTTGGCGGGGGCGGGCTCGGGCTGGAAAAATGCCAGCCCCGTTGGAGAGAACTCCCAACCCGCAGGTTGGCCCGCTTTCCCATCTCTAGGAATGCGAGAGGGTATCTAAAAAAGTTGATGTTCCCTCTCATGTTCGATATCTGAAAAATGAATATGAGAAGCGGATTTAAATGCACTCTTGCGTAGTACTAAAATCTCGGCGCAACCTATATATCTTTAGTATGGATACAATATTTTCAACAATATGTAAAGTAAAAGATATTTTCATATAATTAAAAATATTTTGTACATAACTGAAAAGTTACATCCGCTTAAAGATTTAGATTTATAAGCTCCTATGAGAAATAAATTTTGTGAAGAGAGATTTTAGTATTTTACTGTAATTTCTCAATTATTCTTCTCATTTTCCTTTTTCATATAGCGTATAACGTCATTGCAGATTCAACACAATAAAGAAAATAAAAATATCAATTTTGTATAAAATTAAATTTGAGCCATTTAACGTTCATCTATTGATTATAAATTTTGTGTTTCAACTGTCATTGGTGGTGGACGTGTGTGTATCATATAATTAAATTTATGGCAGGTACATACTCAGCAAATATGGCCCCATGAATATGGCCCATGACATGGGGCATGGATTATTGAACTGAAGGGAATATGACTACAACCCATGGGCTATCTGGGTCAGATCTGTGCAGCCCGTCATCTAGCAGGCTGTCAAATGAGGAGCATGAGCCCGATATGATGGGTTGGTGGGTTAAGGTTCACCATCTTTTTCAATTTTTTATTTTTTGCTGTTTTCTTTCTTTTTTTTTATGAAAGGTCTTATCTTTTGTTATTACCACCCTGGTACTTTCTTGCATGATGCATTTTAATGAAAGCAAACAATGCCTTTCAACCTTGGTTTTTTTTAAAAAAAATCTAAATCCCCCCGAAAAACAATCTAAATCCAACCACCAATGGTTAATTTTTAGGGAAGTAATAGCGAGTCTTGCATACTGGAGAACATTGGAAAACCCTATAGATTAACCAAAAATAATTAACTGAGAATTTGAGACAGGAGAGGAGGCAAGTGAGAGGACTTGATTTGATTGATAATTGACAAGACACTTAATTACATTATTGATAGAAAAAATTGACGGGATCATACTTTTCACGTTTACCAGGAAAGCAAGTCTATTTAAAATAAAAATAAAAAGGAAAACCGAGTTTGAAGTAGAGCCGATAAACAGACTGACCCGCGGATTGACGGGCCAAACGATGCGGGGCCGTGCGGCCGGCACAAAAACGGGCTGGGAAAACCCCAACCCGAGCCCGAGGTGGCCAACCCACCATTTTTTTTTAATTTTTAAATTTTTAAATTTTTTTAATATATATTTATAAATTTTAATAAACATAAATACTTACACAAATAATTAATATGAAATTAATTGACTTCAAAAAATATCTTCGGAATAAATTTTCATATATTATTTAGTAATTATAATATATTTAATAAATTTTATTTATTTTAATCCTACACATCTTTTAAAAAATATTCATTTCGATACATAAATAACAATAAAATGAAAACAAGTATATACAATTATGTATTATGTGACTCATAAAGATTTAACATTGTAAAAAACTTACTTAAAAAATTAGTTTCAAAAAAACAAAAAAAACACAAAAATATATTAAAAAAAAAAGGCGACCGGTGGGCTGGCCGCCAACCCGCGGGTTGAGCCCGCATAACCCGCAGGTTATGCGGGCCGGGCTCGTTTTTTCAAATGCAGGCTGCATTTTCTGCAGCCTGAACCCGCCCCAACCCGCGGGTTGGGCCCATTTTCCCGACTCTAATTTGAAGTTTGTTAATATAAGAAAAGATAACCAAAAAATCTATCAACGACGAATAATCAATTGGAAGCAATCATCAACAAAACTTCAATAATGGAGTGAACAAAGATAGAG
>QFDD01007256.1:0-14312 GCA_006871305.1 Vachellia collinsii
AACTCCTGCTCAGACCTGATTTTTTTCTCTTATATGGTGAATGCAGTCATGCATCAAATAATACATTGGATGGGCTGAACATGTTTGATGGAACTGACGGTCATTATTTCCATTCTGGATCACGGGGTCATCACTGGATGTGGGATTCTCGCCTTTTTAACTATGGAAGCTGGGAAGTAAGCATTATCTTTCAAACTCATTGATATAACTATGATGATATTTGCTACTTTTTATCTTCCATCTCTAATTGGTAGCCGTTTCTCATTATTTAGGTACTGAGGTATCTGCTCTCAAATGCAAGATGGTGGCTGGAAGAGTACAAGTTTGATGGGTTTCGATTTGATGGTGTCACATCAATGATGTACACTCATCATGGTTTGGGGGTTTGTTATCTCTCTTTATGCTTCTTGTTAATTCATTACAACTGCCATGCAGTAGTAGTAAGTCAATGAGGCTTATCAGGTACTGAATAAGAGGACACAAGGGACCCCACTGTGCGGCCCCCTTGGGGGTGTGTGGGGATCATCCATGCTGTTTTACATTTACCTTGTTGTAGTCCCTCTTGGTTAAACCAAATGGGGTGTGTTTCTTTTTAGATTATTATTTCATTATTTTGTTGCTTCTGCAAGAGTGTTCAAAATATGATAATCTAGAACATGCTTCTGTATTTTATGTGAATTGATTTTGAATAATAGTTTTTTTCCGATTCCTTTTACATATAAATTGTCTTGTGGATCTGATCCTCTTTGGCAGGTTGAGGTGCATTTAATCAAAGCATAATGCTAGAGCTTTAGACCAACATTTCCTATGCACTGATCCTATCTCTTCAACTTTTTTTGGGATGGGCTGGTTTTCTTAGCAGAGGGACTAGCAAGCTAATTCTTTTTTTTTTTTAATTATTATTGTATATGACTAGCAAGCTAATTTTTGCTAGTGTACCCATACTCTTCTTGTTAACTGTGTTTTCCCTGTCTTGAGATCGGTCTCATTTTATGTGATAAATCTTCCAATATTGAAAAGGCAGAGAGAGAGAGAGAGCAAAAGTTATTTCCTAAACTTGCTAAAAATTTTGGCTAAACAACTTCAATGTTAATTTTGTGGTCTAAAACCCATCGCATACGATGGCACAAACATCTGATCCAGTGATTTGACAGGTTAAAATTTTAAATAAAGAGAGGTTAAGGAAGAAAGCCATGCTAGGAAATTGGTGAAATTCTACTTGAGGAAAATGGTGTCCTGTTCTAAATGCAAAAGCTTTGTCATTGGCTCTTGCAATTATTTTTATTTTTAATTTTGTAATAAAATTGCTTTTTGTTTCTTACAGGTAGGTTTTACTGGGAACTACAATGAGTATTTTGGATATGCAACTGATGTGGATGCCGTGGTTTACCTGATGCTAGCTAATGATGTCATTCATGGGCTCTACCCGGAGGCTGTTACTATTGGGGAAGATGTATGCTATCGTATCAGAAGTTATGATGGTCAAATTTAATCGAATTGTTATGCTAAGAACAAGAAGACAGTTACTCCCTTATTGATGTGGAGATATGGATTACAATTAGTTGTGGCATTCACCATGCTGTTACTTAATGTTTTATCACTTCATGTTCAAAGTATTAGATGCTAACATCTCAGGGGGCCTTGGATTAAGTTGCTTTGGTATTTGGTTGTCGTAGTCCAAATATTTCATGGTCATTTATTAATGACTCAAGAACTGTGACGGGAGTTGACTGTTGTTATCTGTTGACTATATCAGTCACTGTGTTCATGTGTATAGACGAGCCAATAAATTTAGTCTTTTCTCTTCATCACGTTTCAATTTGTTGTATGATAATTGATTTTTAGGTACAATTAGTTATCTGCACTATCTAAAAACGGGTAGAAGATAATATGACATTATATTCTATATGACTTGATGAAAGCGTCAGCTGACTTTACAATTTCCTTCCGTTCACTTCACAGGTCAGTGGAATGCCAACATTCTGCCTTCCTACACAAGATGGTGGAGTTGGCTTTGATTATCGCCTGCACATGGCCATTGCAGACAAGTGGATTGAGCTTCTCAAGTAATTGTGCCATCATTTTTCTCGGGTCTAAGTCACAGTATAATTTTTTTTAAATCAGCCCTTGTTGTGAATTTTATACTCAAACAAGAATTTGTGAATCATCAGCATGAGGTTGATCTTCTTATTATATGACCCTATCAAACCCTCAGATTTGCTATTGCCATTTAATCTCACCTGTTCATTAGTAGTATCACATCACAATCATGTTTGATTCAGCCATGCCTTTCTCTACGCAGGAAGCCAGATGAATACTGGACAATGGGCGATATAGTTCACACACTTGTAAACAGAAGGTGGCTGGAAAAATGTGTGGCGTATGCTGAAAGTCATGACCAAGCCTTGGTTGGTGACAAGACAATTGCATTTTGGTTGATGGACAAGGTCTATAGCTTTTTCTGGAATATAGCTGTGTAGTTGTATCTGATCATGAGATATTGGTAGTAATCTATGTGAAATTGCTTTCTGCTTTGAAGTCCCTACTATTTGGTGCAAATGCATAGATATAGAAGTGCTTGACCGTTAAATGTCTTGTAACTTTTCATGTGCATTTACAGTCAGCTCTTCTGATTTGTTTTTAGTCAGATCCTAATGTAGCATTTGCTGTTTATCTGGCTGTTTCTGCGATGCTCTTGTTTGCTTCTTATTTTTCTGTTGGTCAACTCAGTTTGATACAGTGTGTGGGTTTTCAACGTTTGCGACCTGAATGTGAAAAAGTTATTATCCCTTAATATATTAGATAACAATCTGCCGGGATTTTGAGTGATCCAGCTAACGTTTCCCTCACTATAATTGGGGATACTTGCATTTGTGCTACAGCACAAGTCAATGAGCGCTCATTTTTTTATTCCTGGGGGCTTGTTCAGGATATGTACGACTTCATGGCTTTAGACAGACCTTCTACTCCTCTTATAGATCGTGGAATAGCATTACACAAGATGATTAGGCTTATTACCATGGGCCTTGGCGGTGAAGGATATTTAAATTTTATGGGAAATGAATTTGGCCATCCAGGTAAGTGCAGGTGACTTGCTTTTTATCATCTTTTTTGAAGAGGATCAACTACGACCTATTGCGAATCGCAAGTCATAGGATTTGATGATTGTGAATAAAATATTTAATTGTTCCCTTCTTTGCTCTGCTCAGAGTGGATTGATTTTCCAAGGGATGGGAACAACTTCAGTTATGATAAATGCAGGCGTCTTTTCAACATAGTAAGTTCTGGCTTATTTATATGACAATTTATAATTATTGTTTATATTCCATCCTCTTTTTTTTATTTGTTATTTTCAGTTAAATGGCAAAACTCTGTGGAGCTTGTTTGATAGTGTTAACTGTCCCCTAGTTTTATTAACATATCTAAATGAGAGAATTAAAACAGTGCCCTTTCACAAGCACATTATATAAGCTATCTTGTAAATCGCATGCCATTGCTGAAGTTGCTGTGCAAGGAAGAAAATGGTTGATTTCTGGATCGGCCACTGAAGAAGAAATAGTGTATAATCAAGTGAAAAAAACAATTCGAAGATGCTTGTTTGTAGAATCGAGTGAAAAAACAATCCATTTTGATGCATTAGCACCTGATAGTGTGAATAATTTTCTTGGGTAAAACTCAAAATGTATGCTTAAATTAGTAAATTACCCCTTACATTCACTTTGACATTTATGTCAAAGCGCCTACACTTGTTTTATATTCTTCTTTTGCGAAGATGCAAATATTACTTTAGTGTTTGTTAGATGGGGAAATACTCACTACCTTTTTGCTTGTTACACAGGGGGATGCAGACTATCTACGATATCGTGGGATGCAAGAATTTGATCAGGCCATGCAGCATCTAGAAGAAAGATATGCTGTAAGTCCTTTGTGACGGCTCTCTTGATGTTGAATTTCCCTTGTCAAGTCTCTTGATGTTGAAATTTGATCGATATTGACTATCTCCCTTGTGAAATCAGATTATATTTTCTATTTCAACTGGGACATTCTTTACCTGCTGGGATAATATTGTTTCTCCTCTTTGATACATACTATTATAGGCAGGCCTTTATTGCCCAGTAGATGCTTGCTATACAAATAATAACTCTGCTTGACTGTCGTTGCAGTTCATGGTTTCTGAGAACCAATATATATCACGTAAAAATGAAGGGGATAGGGTGATAGTCTTTGAAAGGGGAAACCTCGTTTTTGTCTTCAATTTTCATTGGACCAACAGCTATTCAGATTATAGAGTTGGCTGCTTAAAGCCGGGGAAATACAAGGTATGATATCTATATCATTACAAACAGAAGTTTCATGGCCGTGTTATTGATGGCACTTCCATCTCTTCTAGATGACTTTTCCTTTATCTGAATGCCCAAGTTATTATGAGTTTTTTATATTGGATTATGCGTTTTCTTTTTCCAGATTGTATTGGATTCAGATGATTCATTGTTTGGAGGCTTCAATAGGCTCGATCATACTGCTGAGTTCTTCTCCTCTGTATGAGACATTCTCTAAACTTACCTTTGTGTGAGGGTGGCATCGTGTCTTGTTTGGTTGTGTTGCGTACTGTGCATCAGTGTGCTGCATTCTTGAGCATGTGATTTTACAGTTTGAATCTTCGTAGTGGAAAAGGGCATGTCTTTGAAATTTGTTTGATGATTATGCAGGAAGGGTGGTACGATGACCGGCCTCGTTCCTTTCTAGTGTATGCACCTTCTAGAACAGCAGCGGTATATGCCCTTGTGGATGATGAAGCCGAACCACCACCTAAACCAGAGTCACAATCAGAACCAATGTGAAGCAAGATGTACCCTACTGCTTTCCTGGGAATACAGGTGACAAGGGCATAATAAGGGCACCATAGATGCAGTAATAAGTCTAAACCATCTAGCCAGCCAAGAAACTACGCGGTGATTTGACCTCGACGGAAAACATGAAGAAGCAGAAATGATGCGAAATAAAAGCAAGTTTGTAATTATGTACAGCACTTCATGCTTTTGTCTTAGGATTTGACCTGTGTTGTGGCTTAGCATTTAGGGGATGCAAAGCCAGGAAAGTACTGATGTCGGATTCGATGCCACTTGCAAAGCTTTTTGTAAGAGCACCTTCTACGTGTCGTCTTATTAGGGATTGCCACTTACATTTGCGGGGCATTACTGTACATGGCTTCTTGAGATTTCATAGTTTTTCGTTCTAGACCGTTAGAGCAGCAATTCGTAATGAGCTATCGAGGTGAAAAAAGATGCATAGGTGCAATAGGTAGTTACATGATTGACCTCCATTTTATGACCTGCTCATACTTGATTGCCATCCATCTCAAACATGGAGAGCTTTATTACTGAATACTTGTTAATGGATGAGTCAGACTCGGATTCCACATGATAATTCCTTGGGGACGAGGGAGAAGTGATTCGCTCAGTCCCCTAGACCTAGTTGACCATTGGTCTGGTTTTGGTTTCCGGGTGTGTCTCTCTTTCGAGTCATCCAGTCTAAATATGATTTTTTTTCTTTTGGTCTAACGGTCTAAGCTCCAAATAGGATTTGAACAGCTCAAACTTTATTATTTTATTTTTATATTCTTTGTTTCTGAGCTATTTTAAAAAATTTTATAAATTATTATATTGATGTTAACTTTTAAATATGCATATTGATGTCTTTTAAAATACAAAATTATTCAATTAAAAATTAAGATCTAAAATGTTCATGTATGATAAAAAAAAAATATGATTAGACGAGTCCCATTGCGGTGACTGCTAACAAAGGTAGGGGCACGATTTTCTCTGCTTTTCTTGGGATATTTTTAAAATGAAGATATGTAATTTTTTAAAAGAAGAGATGTGATTTTTAAAGGTTATATCCCTATAAAATAACGAGTTTATTTAAAGGATTATATCTTTATAAACTAATGAGTTTATTTGGAGGGTTGTGTAGGGGTTATAATTCTAAAGCGATGTATTCTTACATATTATAAAGATGTAACTTTCTATGAAAAAATAATTATAGTTGTAATTTTTTATTGAAGTGATATGATTGTGACTTCTAATTGAAGAGAAATTGCTTCAAAAGACACCATTTCAAAACATCTCTTTATACTCTATAAATACCCTCCTCAGCTTTCCATTTAGACATAATTTTACAAATAACAAAATTAAATTCATTGTCTTTCTCTTTGAAAGTACACATAGATAAAGTCAAATTATCACTTTGTAAAAGCTTTTGTTGTCTTGGTTTGAGTACAAGAAGTTGAATCTATATTCAAGGGTCTCTGTTGTATATTGAAAAAAATTCACCGGTTAACCTAACTTACATCCTATAATATAGGAATAGGTGGGGGCGAATTAAAATTAAAGGAAAGTATTTCCACATCTTGAAAACATCGTGCACAACTTTTTTCTTCGTCTCTTTCATCTTTTTTTTTTTGTACTCTTCAGAGAACCATTCCCACTAAAAGTGCAAACACTTTTTACCTAAATCTCAAAGCTGAGATAAACAATTTTGATCAAAAAATAAACTGAGATAAACAATTGATATCAATAAAACTGAAAAACCGATATTATATATTATTCTACCTTGCGAAGTTTATAAGTAACTACAATCGAAACACAAAAACACAAAAAAAAAAAAAAAACCAATAGTTAAATTAGTTAAAAACAATGAATAGGTAATAGTTATAATTTATTTTCAGTTATACTCTTTTTTTACGAAAATGATACGAGAGAACGAGTGGAGAGGGAATGAATGGGAGAAAGGCATGAAATAGACATCATTAATTGATGGTAAAAAATGGATATAGCATTAAATTTTTTATAAAACAAAAATTTTGCTTATATAAAAATTCAGATGAGAATGTTACTGTACAAGTAATAAATAAATTATCACATCTAATCCTGTTTATCATAACGTTAAAAAAAAAACATGTTTATATAATTAAAGATAAGATTCCTCTGAACTAAAATCACAATGAAAAAGTGCAACCCTCAAACGTCTTGCAACCCACAAACGTCTTGCAGCCCAAGAATCATATCCATTTTCCTGGCCTGCTCAAAACTGAGACCATGCTCGTTCGGGTGATACAGTCACAGACATGTCCATAAAATGCTCCAAGGGGAAGCCATGAATCCCGAATAATAGCGTGCTTAATCTAAAGTGCCGATGAAGCTGTTCTGAAAAGCAGAACAGCGAGGCAACTGACGCAGAACACAATTTGGCGAAGAGGTTGAAGCAGATGATCTCAGAGCCTCGGCAAGCGGTCCTCCCATGGAAGCCACTTGATTAGCCAAACCCCATCCTCCTGCCGAGTTTATGTGCTGCTGCTTCTCTCTTTCCACATCTCCATTACTTGGACTCAGATTTGCTCCATAGCCAGTGGATAATTTCAAGGACACACCCGACCAAGTATTCCCAGGCGTTGACATTGACAGACATGTCACCGAGTTTATGGAGCTACGAGCATTGCTTTCGCTAATGTCAGATTTTTGAACTGATGTTGGCCCATCACCGAAAAAACGTCGCAGGATATGATCATCAGATCTGTCATCCACACTTACCCCATCATCTTGGGTTCCAAACTGGCTCTTGTTTTCATTATTCGTCCCAAAGGAACTACAGAAGAACCAGCAAAATATCAACCAGGGAGACGTGGTTTCATCAAGTAGTCGAAATGACGAATAATAGTCGCAGGACAACACCAGACAAACACACCACTTTTTCTATGTTGTTTTATTGGGGTTGAGGGGTTGTTTCTTTAGCATCTGAAGCTAAACTTTCTTTCCCCTCGTACGAGACATTATGGCCAGCCAGGCCCTCTATTAGGGCCCTTCTGTTGTGCATCTGAGGGATAAAGACAACATCTTTGCATTATTCAATTATTTGGATTATTCAATTGGGAATCAATCCAATTTATACTTGCCTTCTGAATGATACGATGAAGGGATATTTAAACTAAGGTTGACAAGTGAAATAACAAATCTTACAAAACATAACAAACAAGTCCCACCAGATTACTGAGAACCCTATTCCCAAGCAAAGCTCATTCACTGATTGCACAGTTTCATATAACCATTACACAGAGATGGTAAAATCCAAGAGTTTGGATGCTAGCTTCACCAATTACTAGTCATTTTGAGCGCCAAGAAAGCACTGTTACCTTCGATCAAGATGAAGATCGAATGGGGAACTCAGTGAAGTCGTTGCCAATGACGGCGCAGTCATGGATATTGGAGCACCGACAGAGCCACCGCCGGCTCCACCGCTACCAGAGCCACCGCCACCGAGAGCGTTTGGTGTGGGTAGTTCCACAGGCTTTCTTGAACGGTTTCGACCACGATGCATGTGGCGCTCGCAGTACTTCTGGCCAGCAACCACGTCTCTCGAGCACCGCCACTTTTTGCCGTCGGTCCTCCGGCACCGGCCAGGCTCTGGATCCATGGCTGCCCTTCCCCAATACCCTGATTGCAATGCTACTGCAACAAACATCCTCATTATGACGCTTTCATATTCAAGAACAATCACTGTGGATTGATTCAAAACGAAATCTTAAGGATGTAAAACGTAAAATCTGATCATCTTTATCTTATTTCACTTGACAAGTATGATCTGGGCATCTCGTAAAAGAAGAAGAAAGAAAAGAGATTTCTTTTTCAGAACGATCTCAGAACAAAAGGTCACATTTGTGTTTAACATAGAAAGGAGAAACTCTTATGAGGGTAACGAGAATAAAGTCAGGAACTTACAAGCAGGGTCGTAGTGTGGGTAGTGTTGGAGGAAATAGGAAGGGGATTGAAGAAGGCTTTTCTTGATTGGGTGAAGAAGCTCAGGAGGCACAGCAGCACCGGCTAGCATGTACCTGAAAATCAAAGCCTGCAACTCAAGCTCCTGCCACTGAGCCAAGCTGAAATAACTCCCCATCCCTGACACACACAAGGGGAAAGTGAGAAGATGAAATAGCCAGAGAACTTTTAAATCCAAAACAAGAAATGTGTGAGTTTGAAGCAAAACTTGTAAAGGAAGCAACTAGTTAGCCGGCGAAGTGAATCAAAGCTTCAGACTCAGAGCTACAGTCACTAGCAAGGAAGGAATATAAATCTTACGGGGAACTCTGGGGGAAGCTGATGTTGAATCAGATAATGCTGACAAGGTGCTGACTTTAGTGTTGGGTTCGGGTACAAACAGAGGGAGAACAGACGCAGATGATTGTGGCTTCTGATGAGGTTGGAGAACAAGCTTTGGCATCTTTGCAGAATGTTGTTCCTCTGCCACTGACTCATCCTGGTTTCTCCATTTCTTCAGATACAAGTCCATGGACAGAGCAGAGAGAGAGAGAGAGACGCTAGTAAGGACGGATTTTTCTTATAAGGTTGGTTGCGAGTGGGGATTGATTACAGCTTACTTTGGTTTTTGAGTAGAGCAGGTCTGTTAACTTGGGTTCGCTTGAAGTTTTTTTTTTTCCGTCGATGACTTGGGCAGATATACGATGCGAGACAGGAACAGGTTGAGATAGGGAGAGCATATATTAGTGGGTGGAGGGTTCTGACAGCCAAGTCTGCAAAATTTGTTTTGAGAAACACTGGGGGAAGCCTGATAAAAGACAGAGAGACAAGACAGTTGAGAGCCAAGAGAAGTTAAAAAGAAGTCAAAAATAATAATGAGAGTGATTAATAATAAGTGAAAATAGCTCGTGAAAAAGTTACCGAGATTTCTCATATATTATTTTTTTATTCAAGATTCAAATGTAATTCTTCCAGAATAATACTCTCGGTCATGAATCGGGGTAAGAAATAACCAAACCATCACTGTTTGTTGGTTTAACTAAAAAATAATAAATTAATAACATTAAAATAAATAGTAAACTTAATTACTGACAGTAAACGTGTGCTTATTTTTATAAAATAACAGTAATCATTATTTGGTGAGCATCCATTTGAACATACTCTTCACGCGATTGACAGGATAGTTTATAAAAAGAATTACAAAGAATGAAGACGTGTAGTTAAGTTTGGGGTGGGCCGAAGGTGAAGGCAATCAAGGCATGCAAAGACAACACAGACAGGGAGATCAATGGTCCGACATTAATTGCGTTGTCCCTCTGATGATTTTCGTCATCCCCCCAACTTCCTTCCTTGAACCCATCAAAACCCATTCCCAAGCTTTTCCAGGCCTCATTGTTTTTGTATTACTACCTTCTGTACTTTCTATAATCATCTGTTTTTATACTATCTGACTTCCCCAAATTTTAAACCTCCCACAATCCATCACCCTGTCCGGCACTGCAGCCTCCGCACATTCTTTAAAGTTGACGATTCGGTTAATTTGAAATTAAAAGTTACAGTAATTTTTGTCTCTCCAGCTATTTATGTTTGTGTATCAGATCAGAAGTGGGTTTCTCTTGAGTCCACACTGGATTTTAATGAATGCTTGAAGCCGTGCTGGATTATTTTATTTAGCACCAGAGTATCTGAAACATGGTACATGATTAGGTTATACGGAAAGATTTAGACGAATTACCAAATCCAGATCACAGGACACAGACAATTGTCAGAATCTTATGCAATGTTTTTCCTTTCACATAAAAAAATAGATGAGCTGGTTGCAAAACTTAAACAGCATACCCTTTGGTTTAAAAAAAATAGATTTACAGCGATAATCATCTATTAACAAAATCCTTACAATAATACCAATAGTGCATGGAATGCAGTATATGGATGGGGGAGGAAAAGGATATCTTGACAGAAAAAGTGGAATCTTTGAACATCTTAAATTTACCGGGGAACAATATTTGTTATCCGCGTGACGTAATCTTGATCTGTAATGCTGAAATTTTTAATTGAGTGGAGGAATATGTGGACAGGCTGGGATATTCGTTGCGAGTCCAAATAATCTGTGTGACTGGTTTACTGAACTCCAGACATCGCCCATCTGTGTTGCTTTGTGATAGTCTTTAAAGTGAAAGTAATAAGCCTGTTTTCACTTAATATGATGCCCAGAGACGCTCTACTGTCCAGGTTTTTTTGGATCACCAGCACATATAGGCTCTATAAAAATCTGGAAGCATGCAAGATGTTCAGACTTAAACACCATGCAATTACATGCTTTGGTACCAACTGATGTCGAGTGAAGGCAGTTTCGAGCTTTGAGAAAAAAGAGAGGCCAGTCCCAAGCCCCACGTGTCCTCAGTCATTGTTTCGTCCGCCTCTCTCAATTATTCCCATATTATTATTATTATTATTGCTCCCCCTTTGCTGCTATCACTTCCTGCAGCGTTATTCTGTATTTGACCGACGACAGAGACAAATAAATGAATGGTTACAGCATGCATACACCACACCTCATTAACACTCCTTCGTACAACACTCCAATGGTGATCAGTGAAACAATGATGACGATCAAAGAGCAATTTAAGTCAATTAAAAGTCTCCAGTCCTACTTGTTGTTCGTTCATAAAGATGTTTGGGGCTTTTTTTCTTCGTTACTGTAAATAGTAAAAAAAAAAAATTTATACGCTACACTTCAGAATAAATTTATCTATATATTATACTCTCCTCTCTTCTTATACATTTATTATCTAATCATCTCATTTATAATTATTAGAGAGAGAGGTGAGAGGAAGGGGACACTAAAGTTAGTTCAAAAGTCATAAAGTTGTTGAATATCTAATAAGGGATAAAGAGGATATTGAATCAACACAAAAATTATTTTTCAATTTTAAATTTATTCATTTGCCTTTTGTAATTTAAAAAAAAAGAGAGAAAAGAGAAATTGCAAATGCACCGCCTTTTATTTTTCATACCTATCTTTTTAAATTTTTTAAATATTTACAAATCATTTAATTTTTGTTTCATTTTTTAATATGTGTTATTAAAAAATTATTAAAATTTTTGGAACTCGTTCACATGGCGAACAAGTTCAAAAAAAATCAAAATATCAAACTCGTTCATGAGGTGAACGAATTTGAAAAAAGTGTAATATATGGGTAAATTTTTTTTGAAATGTAGCATATAGGTAATATTTTGTACTGTTTGCCGTACCGGAGGAAAAAAGCCGATGTTTGGAGCACGATATCACAGATCATGACTCTCTCTCCAAAAAATGCACCTAGGGTGTGCAGCGCTCATTCTCATATGTCAGAACTATTCCAATTGTCTATCCAATGTGGGACTTTCATGGATGTCCCTCATGACATCCTCCCCCAACCAATGCTGTAACGCACTCTTCACAGGTGAGGCCCCCTGCCTGCCCCATTCAAAAGATATTTGACGAGATATCGGAGTCGGGTACGGATCGGCTTTTATACCATTTTATCACGAGACTATTACCCTCTCCCCAAAAGATACATCTAAGATGATATGCAGCACCCACATTTATATACCAGGATTGCTTTTATTACCTATCTAACGTGCGACTTCTATGAATGTCCCCGTGACAATGAACTCTTTTAAAACGTAGCCAGAATTATTCAAGTAACAGTTAAAAGTAGCAACGGTTAAATAGGGTTGGAGGGTGAATTTGACGTTTGACCCAACAGGGCAACACAGAAAGGAAGGGAGGTTCAGTCTTCACGTGCCAGTGTGGGGACGAAGGGAGTTTCCGCCCAGAAACCAAAGGAAGGACTGAGTGTGGTGGGTCCCATGTTCATGGAAGGAGCACGGGGCTGTACGGCGCAAACCCCATCCACTCATCTTCTTATGCCTCTTCCATCCCCCTACCCTTTTCCTTCGGTGAGTTGGATTTTTATTAAAAAGATTAAGTAATTTAAATACATTACTTAAAGGTAATTATATATATTAATTTTTTAAACTGAATTTCATTACTTATAAATTAATATATAATCTAATTTTATATATAAATAAATACTTTTAAATAATATATTTAATTTTATCAATCTCCTTAAGAAAAGTTAAGTACAATAGTCAATCAAATTAATGTACTGCTCCTAACATGTACACAAGAATATACAGATCCACCAGCTTTAGTTTCCTACTGTTTTTTTTTTCGGAGGGAAAAAAACACTTTTACATACAAAACTAGCCAGAAATAAAGCCATGGAGCAGGAGAGCTATCATGATCGCCTTGTTGGTCTGTTCTGGTTGTACGACCCAAGGGGTTGTAGATACATTTAATCTATGTTGGGCCGAAAGGATCTCACTTTTATGCGGAGGCCCAATATTCATAGGACCGAATCAATGTTGTCATTTTTGAAGTAATTGGGCCCTCGGAGAAGGAGGAAAAAAAGAACCCAAAGTTACCTTGACTTCTATCCCACCCATCCCACTAGACTCCAATCTGCTGCCGTTTCATTCTCATTTACTGCTCACTTGTTTCTTAAGGAATGAGACAGAGCATACCTAGTTGAACTACCGTGCTCCTCAAGGATCGTACGATGTTTAATACCCCTACCATGAAAAAATGTTTTTCAAAGAAAACGGGAAATGCACCTAACAAATAAATGACAGTTGCATTCCCCATCTCCTTTTGTTTTCTTTTTTTTTCTTTTACCTAGCATATGTATCATCGTATTGGGAAATGACCACATTCGATATACTGTCTAATACTGGTTGTACCATATCTTCCAGGAAAAATTCAAAATTTAATTTATCATATTAGAAGGGGTCAACTCATTATCGTTTCTTTTTCCAAAACAAATGTATCTACAAGTCAAGCATGGCACTGGTGCATGTTTGAATACCGCATGGCCTTTCAACTTTCCACATCTGGCAGGAAGTTGTGTGGGAAGGAGAAATTGGCAGCCTATGTTAATTAAAGGTGATATGTAAATGCAATCCAAACATGTTGTTGGGTAGCGCCACGTTATATGAGTTGGTCATCCGTATATGATATATACAACAATGTCACCAGCACTTGGCCTGGCCGTGCCTCTCAAAATCAGGCTGGAGCAGTTAAAATAGGAAGAAGGGCGAATAATGTGTTCATCACAGCATCTGTTCTTCCCTGTGAGAAATGAGTGGTTGGTCCACTCATGACATTGCCCTCCTCGCCCCCTACAGAGTGTAAAGTGCTTCGAACCCTTTCACCAATCACATAAATACATGTAAAGCACACAATTGACACAAACCATCAGATTCGAAAACCATAGAAAATTCGAAACTGGCCACTGAGACGTTCAAATGGAGGGAGGAAAATTGACCAGGAACAAGCTTTTATCACACTCAGCCTCCCTGTCACGACCAAAAGGGGAAAAAACTCGGCCCAGGAATTATTCAAATGCTGAAAGTTGGATGACATGTGGGCGGTGCTCTTAAATAATTCAAGCCTTC
>QFDD01007257.1:0-14054 GCA_006871305.1 Vachellia collinsii
AGAAATTGGAAGACTAACTTGCACTGTCACTACAAGAAATATGTTTCTGATAAGGATAGGTTGGATAATCCTCCTCCAAATCTTAGTTTTCAAGATTGGGAGAGATTATTAACTTATTTTCAATCTAATGTATTTAAGGTATCTTTCTAACCACTTAAGTGAATAGCATTTTAATTTATTCATTGAATTCTTATTATTGACCAAAGTTGTGGTAGAATAAAAGTGCAAGAAATATGAAAAACCGAGAAAAACAGGTGACAAAACATACTTGCGGTCCACGATCATTTGCAGAGATTGACTACGCTGTAGTAAGTTCAATGTCTTTTCACTTTAATTTATCCTATTAATCATATTTTCATTTTCAAATATACTTTTTCTTGTCATTGTGCATTATACTTTGTAGAGAGACCCCATCACTGGACAGCATGCACCACCTGACCAGTTGTGGGAGTTAACACATACTAAGAAGACTTCAGAGGGACAATTAGTTTGGGCAGATCCACAATCTGAACAAATTCACATATGGTTTTATCTTTTTCAATGTTGATTAAATGAATTTTGTTTTTATTTAATTTGTTTCATACTTCAATTTTAGATTCGCATTCAAGAAATTATTCAACAACAAGAAGAAGAGTTGGAGAGTGATGCTCGAATGACCTCTGATGACATACTGACAGCTGTTCTTGGAGAGAGGTCAGGGTATGTACGAGGAAAAGGATATGGTGCAGAGCCTTCAAGGAAGAGAGCTCGCACTCATTATAGCGATACTTCAATTATGGAGGATGTGTGTAACAAGTTACATGAAGAGTTTGATAGAAAATTCCAAGAGGAGCGAGAACAGATGGCAGAAGAGCGTGCATAGATGGAGGCAGAGCATGCAAGGATGGAGGCAGAGCTTGCAGCAGAGCGTGCACAAATGGAGGCAGAGCGTGCACAACTTGAGCAAAGGATGGAACTAATGGAACAAAGGATACATGCTCAACTAGCTGCATCCTTAGCTGCTTTAATGCCACGGGGGCAACCTTAAAATATACTTACCATAGGACAATTGTCTCAGTTGCTCCCCAATAGGTATGATTAAGCAAAAGCCCAAACTTCTATGCCTTACTATTGGTTGCCTCAGGCTTGGATTGTGAGATTGATCAACTTGACTGTTTAAGTGTTTTTAATTTTCATTTTTGACAAATTTACTTTCACCTTTTTTCTTCTTCAATGTTATTATGTTAGTTATGATATTAGTCTACTGTGTGGTGATTCTTAAATTGGGCATTCTCATGCGGCTAAGTATGGTTTTAAATGCTCAAAGATGTACTGTGTTATTTAGTTTTTTTTTTTTGGACCAATAGGATGTAGGGCATTCCTTTTATTTTTAATTGTTTGTAGATCATTCTCATTTATTTCTAAGTGACAGATAATAAAATCGTTCTCATTTATTTCCAATGGTAGCTAATGAAGATGTTCAATATTTAGATTTCTTTCAAGGAGTAAAAGCAAGAGCTATTTGAGATGGTATGGTTACTAATCTGCATTAGCATCATAATTTTTTGGTCACATAATTTTCTTTTGTAACATTTTATTTCTGATGGTCTTAATAATATTCTTTCCATGCATGTGGTTTCAGGTTAGCATTCCCAGTTGGTTCACAGTGGATACCAGGCTTGGATGTTTATCTCTTCCTTTGGACACACCCCATCAATGCTTCTCTGCAGAGATGTATTCGGCGGATATAAGCATTAATATTGGCATGGCTGAAGATGATAAGGTAAATGAACATGTAAACAAAAGCAATTCACCTTGATCAATGCATTCAGTTGTAACGGATGTAAGTAACAAGATATATAAAGCCTTTGATAGAAAATTCGAAGAGCGAGAAAAGATGCATGGAAGCAGAGCGTGCAAAGATGGCAGAAGAGCGTGTGAAAATGGAGTCAGAGCGTGCACATTTTGAGCAAAGGATACAACAAATGGAGTAAAGAAAGCATGTTCAACTAGCTGCTTTAGTGCAACAGGAGCAATATTAACTAACATGCATGTACTTACCATAAAATTGTTAATTGCTTTAATAAATAATCTATTTTTCCCTTTTTTAGACCAGAATGTTAAAAAATCATGTGAACATTATTGATTTCTAATATATTAATTTTCAATCTCCAAATTCATGTGTATATTACAGATCTTTTATTTAAATGTAAAAAATAATTGAATATAAAGAAATGTACTACTTTTTAAACCGCATACAAGACATGCGGTTTAGAAATATGACTTTCTAAACCGCACTAAAGACATGCGGTTTAGAAAGATGACTTTCTAAACCGCATAACTTCCAAGCGGTTTAGAAAATTACGTTTTTTTTCCAATAAAAAGAAATGTTTTTTAGACCTCAAAAATTCATTTTTTAGACCGCTTGTTTATATGCGGTGTAAATGTATTATTTTCTAAACCGTACTTAACACATGCGGTTTTGAAAGTCATATTTCTAAATCGCACATAATATGAGCGGTTTAAAAAAATTTTGACTTTCCTTGCCACCAACAGCCGTGTTGGGAACCTTTAGCGGCGACAAAGGCGCCGCCTATGATATACATCAGCGGCGACACATAGTCGCCGCACACTCTCCCTTCAGCGGCGACATAAAGTCGCCGCCTAATCATCCATTCGGCGGCGACATTTTGTCGCTACTGAAATGGTTTCTACGGCGACGTATTGGCTTTTAGCGGCGACATTTGTCGCCGTTGAAGGATTCTTTTTTTGTAGTGTTGATAATTATCAAGTTTCAGAAAACCGGATCGAATATTGAACCGGTCGAGGTAGTGGTCAAAGGTTAATGAGTCAGATCGAGGTCAAACTTGGGTCAGACCGGTCATATTAAAATAATGACATTTAATTGACAATATTAAAATATAAAACTTTTAATAATGTTTAATTTTAAAATATTCATCTCTATCAGTTAAAATCTTTTAGTTACTGTAATTAATAATCATTTATAATAAAAAAAACATCATTAAAATTCATTCATCAACTATAAAATGTTAAGAATCAATCATAAAAAAATCATGTTTATAGTAAAAAAAAAAGGAAAGTAAGAAACATCATCTAATTCTTCCATTTGTCACTAAATATTAATAAAAACAGTAAACAAAAAAAAAGAGAAATTGCATTAAGGTCCCACACAAGAAAATTAATATCAGAAAGGTCTCAAAGGTTGTTATTGATAACTCATTCACTTGTCAATAGTACTCTTTTACTTATTATTAAAAACTTTTTGAGACCTTTTTAATATTAATTTTTTTGCGTGGGACCTTAACATAATTTTTCAAAAAAAAAAGCAAGGGAAGCATATAAATTTTTTTTTAAAAAAAGCAAATAAAGCATATAAAAAAAATTAAAATATATATATATATATGATCCGGTCAATCCGGTCCCCGGTTTTAAGTTGAATCGAACAGGACCATGAACCGGTCCGGTCCCCTTTTTTTATCCTTGGTAATTATAACTTCCATCTCATGATTATAATACACATTAATAATGAAAAGACATCTTTTTGATATTAAATATGAATGTTTTACATAACAATATTACATAATAATTTGAACTTGAAAAATAACTGCATGTGACTTATAAAAGCCCTGAGCTAAATATTATAACAGATAAAGCATATAAAAGACTAAACATGGAAGGAAAGGCAAAATAAGAATAACAATATGTAAGATAACGGCTGTTACTTTTCTTCATATTTTTACCAATGGGTGTATATATATAAGCTCAAGCTTAGGTTTTAGGGCATCGTTTCAAGCTTAGGCCTACTTCCATTCTATAGTCAAATCAAAGGGTGAAAAACTCAAAGTTCTTAAACAGATTAAAAAGTCTTTGCTTTTTAGTTTTTGAAATTTTCTGGTTTTTATTCTTAAAAACAACTCATTAATGTTTATGCTTTGCATTGCATGGTCTAGGGCAATAATGAGCAAAAAAAAAAAAAAAAAAGCAGTTGCTGACGTTCAAAGCGCCTATTTGTAGTAATGTGAGTAAAGAAGAAGGTGGAACGCAAAAGATAAAGATTGGGGTTGTGGCGAGGCAGCAGCGTGAGGGTGAGGGTGCGGAGATAGGAAGAGTAGGAGGGTGAAATGGAAATGAGCGGATTTACTCAGAATCATCTTTTTCAATATCTCCTTAAAATCACATTTCTATCTTTAGATCAAGTAATAGATAGTTCAGATTTAATATTTTATAAAATTATTATTATAATAGTTTATAAATTAAAAATTTTGTTATATTGTATATATTACAATTATAAATCATGTAGATCATATTTTAGTAGTCTAAATTTATTTATTTATATTTATAATACTAATTTTATAAAATATTAAATATGCACACTCCATTTATTTTGATTTTATTATAAAATGAGAGAGTTTGAGAGTAGAAGAAGAGAAAGATAGAAGAAGAAATTGAGAGAGAAAAGTGTATCCTCTTGATCACTTGTGTGTACAAAAGCTTACTACATTGTCCCTATTTATAGGGTCCAAGGCATTGATCACAAAGCAAATGAGTTACAAGGGTATTAAGGAACTTAATGGACAATAGGGGGTTATAGGAAACACAAACTTAAAACTCTTTAATTTGTGAGATTAAAGAGTATAATGTCATGAAGTGGAATCCCATGAGTCACAAGAACATCCACACCACACATCTTATTCTATAACACTCCCCATTGGATGTTCTTAGACAAGTATTGTGACTCGTTAAAAACCTTACTAGGAAAAATCCATTGGGATAAAAACCTAGTGAAGGAAAAAAGAGTACACAATATTGTCTCCCTCTGATGACAACATCACTTTATGTCTTTGAGCCTTCGCATTCCAATTCCATATACCAACTTCTCAAATGTTCTGGTTGGCAATGTCTTTGTAAAAAGATCTGCAAGATTATCACAAGAGTGAATCTGCTGAATATCTATATCACCGCTCTTTATGAGATCATGAGTGAAAAACAATTTTGGAGAGATATGTTTTATTCTATCTCCTTTGATATACCCTCCTTTCAATTGAGCTATGCATGCTATATTATCTTCATATAAGACTGTTGGAATCTTTTGGCTCAAAAAAAATCCACACATTATTTGGATATGTTGAGTCATTGATCTTAGTCAAACACACTCTCGACTTGCTTCGTGAACATCGATTATTTCCGCATGATTTGATGAGGTGGTTGATAAAATTTGTTTTGCCGAACGTCAAGATATAGCTGCACCTCCACAAGTAAATAAATATCCTGTTTGAGATTTATCTTTATGTGGATCTGATAAAAATCCTGCATCAGTATAACCAATCAATTGTTATGCAGATTTATTGGAACAAAATAATGAGCTCTTGATGAAAAATCATGAGATTCATCCCACTAGATCTGCTCCATTCCCTGAAGCGAATGTGAGCATACGTCATAATTATCATGCTCGTGGTCGTGGACGTGGACGTGGTCGAAACCGTGGCAAGGGACGTGGTAATTATTATTATCATGGAGGTAAAAGTAATAATAATTCCAATACCCACCCAATGAAGAACAATAATGGTGGGCAGAAAAAGGACAAACATGGTCCTTCAAAAGTTGTTGAGAATCCTGAGATATCAAGAGCTGTGAACTCGAGTTTGGCAAAATTGGTCATGATTTGAACTAAAAATAATAATATCAATTAGAATCATGATAAAATTGATGTAAAATACAATAATATAGTCAAAACATGATGTAAAATATTAGAATTTATAAATCACATATATTAAAAAAACATAAATATACAAGATAATGACATATTTATAATTAAAAGCATTAAAATGGTTATTAAATGATAAATAAGGAATCGAACAACGTAAATGAGGAACAAATAATAACTGTAATAACAAAATGTAAAACAAATAAACAAATTTAAATAATGATAAAAGGAAAATGATAATAAAAACATAATGACAAATAAATAAAATGGTGATCAAAGATAATGAAAAAATAAAATAAATAACAGAAATAAATGAAATGTAAATAAAATGAAATAGCTTAATATATAAATGTAAATAACAATAGAATTAAAACAACAAAATATAGATATCAAATAAATAAATGAAGTGTAAATAAATAATATAATATGACAATATGAAATAAATATCTATAGAAAGGGGATGGAAATATATATAGGGATGTAGGGAAATATATATACACACACCAATAAATATTAATGTCGCAGTAAATAAATAAATAAGTATATATGTGACAATATAAATAATATCACAATATGAATAAATATATAAAGAACAAGTAGAAAGAAGGAAAAAAATGATAAACAATGATAACAATAAAGTTAATATTAGGATAACATACATGCATATACATATACATATATATTATAATATATATATATATAAGTGATAGTGATGTGAGTATAACCATAATAAAATGAATAAAGAATACAAAAAATGAAAGATAAATTGGAAGTGAGAGTGATAGTAAATATAAGTTACAAGAACAATAAGTAAATAACAATAAAAATAAATAAGTAGTAATAAATGACAATAATAAGAATGATAAATACAAGAAATTATTAAAGATAAGAAATAATAAAATAAAATAAAAATTAAAAGTCTCATGGCTTCAGGCCAATGATGATAAATTAGAAGTCTCATGGCTTCAGGCCAGTGATGATATGACTTCTGGCATATAATAAGAAGAATATAGTTTTTGGTTATATTGTACGACATATGGCTTATGGCCATATGATATCAAAATGATATGATTTCTGGTTATATTGTACGACATATGGCTTATAGCCATATGATATCAAAATGATATGACTTCAGGTCATATGTTAAAATAACAACAATAATATAAATAAATGATAAAGAAAATTAGAATGATATATAATAGCAACAACAATCTCCAATCATAGCCATGGAATCCGGTGTTTTAAAACATCCGGTAAAAGAATTAACTAATTCCATATAGTGGCTCACCGGATTATCCTAGATTGATCAAGAGTATATAAATTGAATAAAAAATAAGATAAAGAAGAGAAAATTGTTAAGGTAACTTTGAGATAAGTATACCTTTGTTAGAACTATCGTGCTGATAACGTATTATAAAATGAGAGAGAGTTTGAGAGTAGAAGAAGAATAAGATAGAAGAAGAAATTGAGAGAGAAAAGTGTATCCTTTTGATCACTTGTGTGTACAAAAGCTTACTACATTGTCCCTATTTATAGGGTCCAAGGCATTAATCACAAAGTAAATGAGTTACAAGGGTATTAAGAAACTTCATGGACAATAGGGGATTATAGGAAACATATACTTAAAACTCTTTAATTTGTGAGATGAAAAAGCATAATGTCATGAAGTGAAATCCCATGAATCACAAGAACATCTACATCATTCATATTATTCTATAACAGATTTAAAGATGAGGATGTGATTTTAAAAACATGCTGAAAAAATGATTTTGAGGGCCGAGGGTGGCAGCCACGGACAAGAAGATTAGGAAGGGCAAAGAGATAAGGACAGAGACGTGCGCGCACACAAATTAGCCCTCTCAGTACCACTTATGTCCTACTCTTGCCACATGCTCTTTTCCTTTCACTTTGGTCCACCGGTCCTCAGCTACTCCTTTTAACTTAATAATCATCCCCTTCACCTACTTGCCTCTCATTTTATCTCTCATTACACACCAAGTTAGGCCGGTTTGGGGCATTTGGCAGCTTAGTTACAGGCCATCATTTTGGCTCCATGGTAATTAAGCCAAAATTAGAAAGAAAAAAAAAAATAGTGCATCAGTGGGCAAACTCGTTGCAAAAAAAAAAAAACAAAGTAAGAGTTGAAAAAAGACACAAAAGAATTAGAGAGAAAAGAGGCAATTGTTGGGCAAAAAAAAACAAAAGAAAAGAAAAGAGGCTATTGAAAAATGTAGAAAAACAATACTTCACTTATTCATTCTACATTATCATTCTAAAGGTTCTTTAATGGGTTAAAGATTGAAACAAAAATCTTTCAAGAAATATTTTCTTCCCAAATAAAAATAGAGGCATTTTTCAAATAAAAAACAATTTTTTAAATGAATTAAAGAAATCTGTTGTTAAAAGAAACCAATCAAATTACATGCATTTCCACCCAAAATTATTTGGGTTTGATCCTTTTAAGGGTGCATAGGCTCTAAGATCTCTTTTTCAGTGAAGTCCAACTATGTAAACATATATATATTATCCCTTTTATTTTCCTCTTATTTGTTGTTTTGTAAATAAATGATATTTTTTATTTTGTTGGTAATTAAAATATTTTTTAAGGTCATATTATTTTTAATAGTCAACTTATAATAATGGTTCTCAAATGAATGCTGTAGATATACCTAACATCTTATCCATACATAATTAACTCTCAAATCCTATTTAGTTTAAGCAAACCACATGGTTTTTAGGCCTCCCAAATTTTTTTAAAATTTTAACGATGACTCCTCTGTTTTTCCTTAGACCAAAAACTCGAGCGGTAAAATAAATTAAACAAGTAAACCCAATTTTGGCCATTTTCAAGAGTTTTTTTCCCCTGTGACAGCGGCTTGATCAAGTGATTTATTGTTATTAACCGATTCTTTCTTCCTCTGTTCCCCTTTTTGGTTATCCTTCCCTATACAGTAGTTGTTATCTCGTTTCCATGATTGATCATATCCTTCCATATGCTAGCTATATAATAAGGTTTGGAAGTTTTATTAGTGTCAAACAGTACTTTTAGTTGCAGAAGCGCTTCTATGATGGGCCATCTTTCATCCTTTGCATCTCAGCTCGTTTGATTAGTACATGGTCAAGTTTAAAAGGCTTTTCTTATCTCCAAATGATTCCTGAAATTGTGAAAGAGAACAAGTACTTCACTTTGTTACAAGGAACAGATACAGACTCGCTCTACGTTGGGAAAGCAAGGTTCATGATGTAAAGAAGAATCAGTAGGATTTGTTTCATTATCTTCTTCCACAATGTGAACTGGTTCTTCACATTTTGATATATCAAGAACCTCAAATATTGGTAGGCTTCTCATGATAGATGCGGAGAAACTGTTTTTATCATCCTCATGAGTTAAACTTTTTTCATGTTGGCTTCTTCCAAATTCATATTTCAACAATGGAGCCCTTACATCCTCAAAGATTACAAATAGGCAGAGCAAGGTTAGTTATTTTAATTTCTTACGAGGTATTGGGTTTACATTCTCTGCTTCTGCTGATATTTCAAGCAGAGCAAAGAGAGGCGTTGGTCGATGGATTCGACACAAAAGGGGGGAAAAAAAGAACATTGAACACATTTCTATCCCTTATTTGTCAAACTTTATGCCAAGTTCTCTCAAATATTTATCTCACCATGCTCTGTTTTAAAGCCACTAAAACAGAGCTTTCTTGTTTTTTTTTTTGGGAATACTAATAATTCAATAGCTTAACGTTCAAAATTAAATGAATTAATATATATTTAGAATTAGAGATTGAACGTTGAGTGTATTGTGCCAAAAGAAATAGCATAGAAAGATATTCATTATCCGGAAGAACCCATCCAAAATCTGATTTTCTCAATTTTAGCTTTGATCAATGAGTTGTACTTGAAATATTCTCTAGATGGTGTTTTTATTTTTGATCTTGTGTTATTTGTGGGGACAGAGGTGAAATTTATGTTCTTTCTTGAATGTTTTATTTACAAAAAGGAATTATTTAATTCTCTTTTGGCTTTTGATTCAGGCATGCCTAGTACTGTTGTCTGGATGATTTAGTACCTAAAGCTAGTAAATCATGTTGTGTCTCATAGTTTTGCTCTCTGTTGCTTCAACTTATCAGTATAGCTAGCATATGCTTAATTTGTTGCATTCAAGTGCTTATTTTGGTGATTATATTCCTTTCTTATAACCTTATAACAATTTTCCTATCTAGAAAAATGGTAAAATTGTTTAACTTTATTTTGTTATAAATATTATTATGTGGATGTCCATATCTCCCATTATCCCCGATTATGTATCCCCTTAATATCTTATGTAATCTCTGATATTGTAAATCCTTGCCTATAAATATAAGGTATTGGATATGTACTACACATCCTGGAAGATAATAAATAAGAGCTATTTCTATTGCTCCATACTTTCCTCTTTTCCTCTATCTTCTTTCCCTTCATATTCATAACACGTTATCAGCACGAGACTCTATTCAATGGTCAGGTTCATAATCTACTCTACATTACTTATTTACTTTGATGCTTTTATATATTTATGTTTTCCTATGCATTATATTGAAATAGATCTAAAATAATCTAAGTTTTTCGTTACTTAGATTTGGATTGGATATCACATATTATTTTGACTTTATGATTGTGAATTTAAGATGTTTTGAAATTTGCCTCCAAATAAGTCAAAACTTTCATTCGGAAACCGGAGAACAGAGAAGATGGGACTATAGAAAATTTTGTAATTTTAATCCTATTTTTGAGTATGTGAATATTCTTATTGCCGAAAGAGTCTGCCATTATACCGCAAAACACTTATCCATGGATCTGAAAATTGCTAGCAATATTTTCTTTTTTAAATCATTGCCCATATGAATCTTTCCTTGATTGTCTTGCTTACTGCTATCGAAATCACCGGTGAACAAGTTTCAACCAAGAAAAAAATCACCGCCTCCATTTCGTTTTATTTTCAAAAATGTGTTCTGAATTTTGAGAAGATTGTGTCGAAAATCGCTTTTTCCGTGTTTACTGCTAAAGAAATCACCAAAAATTGAGAACAGAAAACGCCGAAGAAGCCACTTGTGGTCACCGTTCAATATGGGTTGGCGGCTGCATGGAAGTAAAGTCGGGGGTCGCGGGTCGGTTTCTAGGGGTCCGCTAGATGGAGGGGATGAGCCCAAACGCATTGAAGTGAGGATGGACGTGCTTTGGGCCCAGTGGTATTAGGCCAAGTTAAATAAAAAAAAAATTAAAGCCCCTTTTTCTAAACACACTGGACCAAGTCATTGGACCCATTTAAAAACATTTTAGAGGGCCTTTGTTTTTTTTTTCTGAAACACACTGGGCCCTTCTTTTATAAAAAACTGTTTGGAACACCTTGTTTTTTTTATTTGTTTGCCTGATTTGTCCTCTACTGCTTGGTCTGTTTGTGTGTTATTAAGTAGTACCTCCTTTTCTGAAAACATGTTTGGGCCACCCCGTTTATTGGACTTGAAAAAAAAAAACAAATATCCAGTTGGGCCATCATAATTGGGCCAATGGAAAAGTTTTTTTTTTTATTTTGAGCCTGGAATTGTTAAAAAAAACAGAGGTTTTCTTTCAGTAAACGCATGGACCAAGTTTGGGCCTATTTACAGACAATTTCTTTAACATTTGGGCCATGGAAAGGAATATTTTTGGGCCTTGAAAATTAAAAGCTAACATCTGGGCTAGAGCGTTTGAGCTAGAATATTTTTCTAATGATTAAAATCCCAAGTCCTTTTTATGAATGTGTTTATAGATTTGGACTAATGCAAATATTTTAATTATTTCTAGAAAAATAGGCCCCTCTTTAAAAGTTTTCTTTGGGCTGTACATGGTTTTGAGGCTAACACTTGGGCTCCTTGTTTTATTTATGGACATTCATTTAAGTCCTAATAAATATATTTGAGCCATATTGTTTTAATATCTAGAAGATATATATATGTGAACATAAATGTGATTTTGTCACATGCCATTTATATCGGAGGTTTTAAAACTCCAAATCAAAAAGTGCATATATAATTGTTTCAATGCACTATACTCTGTTCTGTGGAGAATGATTGTATGCTCTTAATCGAATATTACTTGTGAAAGAGTATGAATATTAGTTTTGTATGCTTTGCAGAATAGCCAGTTCTAAGAAAGAATGGTTAATTGCATATTAAGTTGCTGAGAGGTACTCATGTAAGAGTACGTAATTTCAAGTTATACAATGTGTTATTAGTTCATGACAATGTGATGCACAAGATTGTTGAAGTGGGACCTCATTTTTAAATTATTGTATGATACATAGAACAGTGAGAGAATTTAAATTAATTGATTAAATTCTCACAAAGAACATGCATATCTGGAATTCAATTGTATACAATTGATATTTATTTTTAGTATACAATCTTGGGGAGTAGCTATAGGATCCTCTATAGTGGGTACATAAAACACCCACTTGTTCTTTAGAACAATTTAAAAGAAATGTATAACCATCAAAAGTTGGTTATCTTTTTAAAAGCCCATTATAAATGGATGCCGTTCTGCTTACAAACTTAAAGTTTGTTAGTGAGAATAACTCAGCCATGTTTCATGCATCCAATTTTCTCCTATTTTAGTAAGGTAGGGAGAGAAGTTTTAAGAAATATATTTGCATAATTTCTTTTCTTCTCATAGCTAAATAGAACAACAAGTTTTTCGTTGAAAATTCACGAATCCATCCAATTGGCTCGACTTTATTCCCTGAAGTGAATATCTAATAGTGGTGGTAGTCGAGATAGTGGATGAGACAACACCACGAGCGTGGGCATGGTCGGAATCATAGTGATTCTAATTCCCACCTGAAGTGAGGAAAAACTGATGAGAACCATAAAATGAGTTAAGATGAAGGTTGGCCTCATGCATATAACAACGAGTCATCATAAGACAAATCATTAGGAGACAAGCCATCCATGCCAATTGCTCTCCCCATATTGTGGAGTGTCTTTGAAAATACCTCCCCTAACAAAAAACTGTGGGTCGAGGACAACTCTTGACGAAAATAATGAGACCTAACGAGAGATTCCCTCTCTCCCTTGGCGCCAAAAACTTATTATTCAGGCCAGGGCGCTCAGAGGTATGTCTCGGAGGAGTCAATATTATGCATTGAAGGGAAAAATGTGGGCATAATAAATAAATTGGATATGCATTGAAGGCTTCAGAAGAGCCAATATTATGTTACCTAAAAATGCATTCTATTCTACTAAATCTACAAGAAATTTATTAAGTTTCAAGATATCCATAGAAATGGATACCATATAGAAACAATAATTAAAAATAATTTAGAGTTTCTTACATTACAAATTTAATCTTTGTAGAAAATATATAATATAAAATTTTCCTCCATTTTTCGTCTAGCTTGTACTATACATAAGTATAGTTGAAAGCATATGACAGTAAACTAGAAGTTTACTGATTAATTTATTGTTTGGCATGAGATAATAAACTAGAAGTTAAGTAAACAAGCCAGTAGCTTGACAAAGTAAACCAGAAGTTTACTAATACAAATAAGTAGTTAAGTAATATAAGCCAGCAGCTTGACAAGGTAAACCAGAAGTTTATCAATGAATTCAATATTTGGCATGACCGGTTAAACTATCCCGGTTCAATTATGATGCGAAAAATGATTGAGAATAAATGTGGACATACCCTGAAGTGTAAATAGATGTCACTATTTCTCATGTGCTGCATATTCCAAGGGAAAATATATTATTAGTCCTTCTTAAAGCTAAAAGCGATGTGAGCCTCTCACATTCTTAAAACGGATACAGGAATATATTTATGGGGTAATAAACCCAAACAGGGAACCATTTAGTTACCATATGGTTTTAATTGATGCATCAACTAAATGGTTTGACGTTTGTTTATTATCTTCTTGCAACCAGGAGTTTGCAAGATTTCTTGCTCAATGAATATGGTTAAGAGCAAATAATCCTGATTATCTGATCAAGAAACTACGTCTTGATAGTATTAGTGAATTTACTTCACTAGCCTTAATAAGGATTTCATATCCCTTGGAATTGATGTTGAAACATTTTATAATTCATGTTCATATGCAAAATGGACTAGCAGAATAATTGATTAAATGGTTGCAACCTTTTACATGAGGAATAATCTCCCATATTCTGCTTAGGGACTAGCCATTTTGCATGCAGCGTTGTTAATTCGCATAAAGCCAACAAATTATCGAAAGTTTTCCCCCTTCCAAAGGTTTTTGATCAAGAACCTAAAATTTCCTACTTTTGGGTGTGTACTAAATGTGCCTGTAAAACCACCACAACACACCAAAATGGGTCCT
>QFDD01007259.1:0-13167 GCA_006871305.1 Vachellia collinsii
AGAAAGTTGATTAATTAAAGTTAGTTTATTGGTTAAAATGATTCAAAATGTATGTACCAAGTATTTTACTGTATAATAGCTGTGAAAATATACTATACGACAATGCAACTCATGAAAATAAAGAACGTATAAGTAGTTTTATGACTTTTTAATAGGTTCAAAAAAGAAATTAGTACCCTATTTTTTTGTTAAATCATTATTTTATTGTAAATTTATTGTTAATTTAAAATACAAAATGTAGACTATAACAAGCAATTTATTGTGAATAAAAAAAGTGATTAATTAAAGTTATTTTATTGCTTTAAATGATTCAAAATCTATGTACCAAGTATTTTATTGTATAAAAGTTGTGAAAATAGACTATACGATAATGCAAATAATGATAATAAAGAACCTACAACTTGTTTTATGACTTTTTACTAGCTTCAAAAAAGAAATTAGTACCCTATTTTTTTGTTAAATCATTATTTTATTGTAAATTTAATGTCAATTTGAAATACAAAACGTAGACTATAACAAGCAATTTATTGTGCTTAAAAAAATTTATTAATTAAAGTTATTTTAGTGGTTAAAATGATTCAAAATGTATGTACCAAGTATTTTATTGTATAAGAGTTGTGAAAATATACTATACGACAATGCAACTCATGAAAATAAAGAACCTACTACTAGTTTTATGACTTTTTTCTAGCTTCAAAAAAGAAATTAGTGCCCTATTTTTTTGTTAAATCATTATTTTATTGGAAATTTATTGTCAATTTAAAATACAAAACGTAGACTATAGCAAGGAATTTATTGTGCTCAAAAAAATTGATTAATTAAAGTTATTTTATTGGTTAAAATGATTCAAAATGTGTGTACCAAGTATTTTATTGTATAAGAGTTGTGAAAATAAACTATACGGCAATTCAACTCATAAAAATAAAGAACCTACAACTAGGTTTATGACTTTTTACTAGCTTCAAAAAAGAAATTAGTACCCTATTTTTTGGTTAAATCATTATTTTATTGTAATTGTACTGTCATTTTAAAATACAAAACGTAAACTATAGCAAGCAATTTATTGTGAATAAAAAAGTGATTAATTAAAGTTATTTTATTGCTTTAAATGATTCAAAATGTATGTACCAAGTACTTTATTCTATAAATGTTGTGAAAATATACTATACTGTTAGGATCGTATTTGACCAAGAGGGGGGTGAATTGGTCTAATAAAAATTTTCGCAAACGTTGAATGCTAAAACAGGGTAAGAAGGAAAGCGACACAGAAGTTTATCCTGGTTCGGTCCTCTTGACCTACGTCCAATCCTCAGATCCCTCTGAGCTTTTCTCAATCCACTAATCTTAACAAGATTACAATCAAACACATGAAGGACTCTCCCCCTTCTTAACTCAATCTAACCCACAGACACTTTTGCTCGTGTCTAAACCAAACTCAAGGTTCTCCAACCTTGGTTAACTCTCTCAACACAATAAATGAACAATGATATTCTCCTTTATGAGAATTTAATGATGAACACTGAAGCTCTTTTAATGAGAGTATGAAAAACAGAGTATGAACGTGAAGCGTAATCAATTCGAATTCTCGTATATGCGTTTTTCTATCTTCCGTGACTTGAATGAATCTCCTTTTATAGGTGAGGAGTATTAAATGTCCGTTAGAGACATTTAAGTTTCCGTTAGACTCGCCATCGTCGTTCACCTTCCCGCATTGAATGCGTCTGCAACTCTCTGACAGTAGGTAGAATGAAGTTCTGAGATTTCGTCCGTTGAATCTCTTTTTGTTTAGGCAATCTTGACTTCATTCCCTGTTAATAAATAAGTCAGATAAGCATTTATGATGGTTGGTGTGATTCAAATAATCGTTGCATTAAAAAGGAAGGATTTTGGAATCAGTTTAAAGTTGTTGACACGCTGCGTAACTGTCAGAAGGTGGAACTCGAGTTTTGTCTCTTCAAAACTCGAGTTATAGAAGAATTTTCAAAGAGAAAATCTCATAACTTTTGTTGAAACTCGAGTTTGAATAAGAGTTTTGATAAAACTTGAGTTGTAAAATTCATAACTCGGGTTTCCAGGAGTTCCAGTTGATCAAAATGCTTTGCTCTCTTCGACACTCAAGTTTGATGTAGCAAAACCTCAAGTTTTGAGAGTTTTCAAGTCATAACTTTCATTGTAACTCGAGTTCTCCTGAGAGTTTTGTATTACAGCGTGTTTGTCCTTCGAAACTCGAGTTTTGTCTCTGGAAACTTCAAGTTATAAGAGTTTCGAAACATAACCTTTATATGAAACTCGAGTTGCACTGGAAGTTTTGAGTTTTAAAAGAAGTTTGCCTGTCGAAACTCGAGTTTGATTCCACAAAACTCGAGTTCTAATGAAACTCTAAGCGAAACTTCAAGTTTGGAAAGAAGTTTTGAAGTTTAGAAAAATTGACTCTGCTCGAAACTTGAGTTCTGAAAGTCTGAAACTCGAGTTCTGTCGAGACTTTCACTTAAACTTGAAGTTTGGGAAGAGAGTTTCGTTTCTCTCTCTTCGAAACTCGAGTTCTGAGAGTGTAACTCGAGTTCTTGCAAAACTTCCACTGAAGACTCGAGTTTTGGAAGGAAGTTTAGTTTTCCAAAGTCATCTGAGAGCCCGAAACTCGTGTTCTATAAAACGAAACTCGAGTTCTGCCAAAACTTCCAACATAACTTGAGTTTCCACTGCAAGTTCTGATTTTCAAAATACTTTCAAAGAACGAAACTCGAGTTCTAAAACATGGAACTCGAGTTTTGAGACAACTTTCATTCAGATTGTTCTTTCAAGAGTTTGACATTTCTAAAACCATTTTCAACACTCGAAACTCGAGTTTTGATCTCCAGAACTCGAGTTTTGATATAACTTGAATCAAAACTTGAGTTCTCATGAAAGGTTGAGATTTTGAACACACTTTTAAATACTATAACTCGAGTTCTAAAACATTAAACTCGAGTTCTCTCAAACATTTCATTAAAACTCGAAGATTTTCAAAAACTTTCTGAAAACTGATAATGCAAAGCACAATTTCAAAAACATATTTGTCATCATCAAAACATTATCTCAACATATACGACAATGCAACTCATGAAAATAAAGAACCTACAAATAGTTTTATGACTTTTTACTAGCTTCAACAAAGAAATTAGTACCCTATTTTTTTGTTAAATCATTATTTTATTGTAAATTTAATGTCAATTTAAAATAGAAAACATAGACTATAGCAAGCAATTTGTTGTGAATAAAACTAAATTGATTAATTAAAGTTATTTTATTGGTTAAAATGATTCAAAATGTGTGTACCAAGTATTTTATTGTAAAAAAGTTGTGAAAATATACTATACGACAATGCAACTCATGAAAATAAAGACCCTATAAGTAGTTTTAAGTCATTTTAATAGCTTCAAAAAAGAAATTAGTACCCTATTTTTTTGTTAAATCGTTATTTTACTGTAAATTTAATGTCAATTTAAAATACAAAACGTACACTATAGCAAGCAATTGATTGTGCTTAAGAAAATTGATTAATTAAAGTTATTTTATTGGTTAAAATGATTCAAAATCTATGTACCAAGTATTTTATTGTATAAGAGTTGTGAAAATATACTATACCACAATGCAACTCATGAAAATAAAGAACCTACAACTAGTTTTAAGACTTTTTACTAGCTTCAAAAAGGAAATTAGTACCCTATTTTTTTGTTAAATCATTATTTTATTGTAAATTTAATGTCAATTTAAAATACAAAACGTAGACTATAACAAGAAATTTATTGTGCTTAAAAAAATTGATTAATTAAAGTTATTTTAGTGGTTAAAATGATTCAAACTGTATGTACCAAGTATTTTATTGTATAAGAGTTGTGAAAATATACTATACGACAATGTAACTCATGAAAATAAAGAACCTATAAGTAGTTGTATGACTTTTTAATAGCTTCAAAAAAGATATTAGTACCCTACATTTTTGTTAAATCATTATTTTATTGTAAATTTAATGTCAATTTAAAAATCAAAACGTAGATTATAGCAAGCAATTTGTTGTGAATAAAAAAGTGATTAATTAAAGTTATTTTATTGCTTTAAATGATTCAAAATGTATGTACCAAGTATTTTATTGTATAACAGTTGTGAAAATATACTATACGACAATGGAACTCATGAAAATAAAGAACCTACAAATAGTTTTATGACTTTCTACTAGCTTCAACAAAGAAATTTGTACTCTATTTTTTTTTGTTAAATCATTATTTTATTCTAAATTTAATGTCAATTTAAAATACAAAACGTAGACTATAGCAAGCAATTTGTTGTGAATAAAAAAATTGATTAATTAAAAGTATTTTATTGGTTAAAATGATTCAAAATGTATGTACCAAGTATTTTATTGTATAAAAGTTGTGAAAATATACTATTTAACAATGCAACTAATGAAAATAAAAAACCTACAACTAGTTTTATGACTTTTTACTAGCATCAAAAAAGAAATTAGTAACATATTTTTTTTGTTAAATCATTATTTTATTGTAAATTTATTGTCAATTTAAAATACAAAACGTAGACTATAGCATGCAATTTATTGTGAATAAAAAAATTGATTAATTATAGTTTTTTTATTGGTTCAAATGATTCAAAATGTATGTACCAAGTATTTTATTGTATAAAAGTTGTGAAAATATACTATACGAAAATAAAGAACCTATAAGTAGTTTTAATACTTTTTACTAGCTTCAAAAAAGAAATTAGTACCCTATTTTTTGTTAAATCATTATTTTATTGTAAATTTTTTGTCAATTTAAAATACAAAACGTAGACTATAGCAAGGAATTTATTGTTCTTAAAAAATTGATTAATTAATGTTAGTTTATTGGTTAAAATCATTCAAAACGTATGAACCAAGTATTTTATTGTATAAAAGTTTTGAAAATATACTTGACGACAATGCAACTCGTGAAAATAACGAACCTATAAGTCGTTTTATGACTTTTTAATAGCTTCAAAAATAAAATTAGTACGTTATTTTTTCGTTAAATCGTTATTTTATTATAAATTTATTGTTAATTTAAAGTACAAATCGTAGACTATAGCAAGGAATTTATTGGGCATAAAAAATTGATTAATTAAAGTTACTTTATTGGTTAAAATGTTTCAAAATGTATGTACCAAGTATTTTATTGTATAAAAGTTGTGAAAATATACTATACGACAATGCAACTCATGAAAATAAAGAACCTACAACTAGTTTTATGACATTTTACTAGCTTCAAAAATGAAATTAGTACCCTATTTTTTTTTGTTAAATCATTATTTTTTTGTAAGTTTATTGTCAATTTAAAATACAAAACGTAGACTATAGCAAGGAATTTATTGTGCTTAAGAAAGTTGATTAATTAAAGTTAGTTTATTGGTTAAAATGATTCAAAATGTATGTACCAAGTATTTTACTGTATAATAGCTGTGAAAATATACTATACGACACTGCAACTCATGAAAATAAAGAACCTATTGGTAGTTTTATGGCTTTTTAATAGCTTAAAAAAAGTAATTAGTAGCCTATTTTTTTGTTAAATTATTATTTTATTGTAAATTTATTGTCAATTTAAAATACAAAACGTAGACATTAGCAAGCAATTTATTGTGAATAAAAAAATTGATTAATTACAGTTATTTTATTGGTTAAAATGATTCAAAATGTATGTACCAAGTATTTTATTGTATAAAAGTTGTGAAAATATACTATACGACAATGCAACTCATGAAAATAAAGAACCTACAACTAGTTTTATGACATTTTACTAGCTTCAAAAATGAAATTAGTACCCTATTTTTTTGTTAAATCATTATTTTTTTGTAAGTTTATTGTCAATTTAAAATACAAAACGTAGACTATAGCAAGCAATTTATTGTGCTTAAGAAAGTTGATTAATTAAAGTTAGTTTATTGGTTAAAATGATTCAAAATGTATGTACCAAGTATTTTAGTGTATAATAGCTGTGAAAATATACTATACGACACTGCAACTCATGAAAATAAAGAACCTATTGGTAGTTTTATGGCTTTTTAATAGCTTCAAAAAAGTAATTAGTAGCCTATTTTTTTGTTAAATTATTATTTTATTGTAAATTTATTGTCAATTTAAAATACAAAACGTAGACTATAGCAAGCTATTTATTGTAAATAAAAAAATTGATTAATTAAAGTTATTTTATTGGTTAAAATGATTCAAAATTTATGTTCCAAGTATTTTATTGTATAAAAGTTTTGAAAATATACTATACGACAATGCAACTCATGAAACAAAAGAACCTATAAGTAGTTTTAAGACTTTTTAAAGCCTTCAAAAAAGAAATTAGTACCCTATTTTTTTGTTAAATCGTTATTTTATTGTAAATTTATTGTGAATTTAAAATACAAAATGTAGACTATAGCAAGCAATTTATTCTGCTTAAAAAAATTGATTAATTAAAGTTATTTTAATTGTTGTAATGATTCAAAACGTATGTACCAAATATTTTATTGTATAAAAGTTGTGAAAATATACTATACGAAAAAAAAGAACCTATAGGTAGTTTTAATATTTTTTACTAGCTTCAAAAAAGAAATTAGTACCCTATTTTTTGTTAAATCATTATTTTATTGTAAATTTATTGTCAATTTTAAATACAAAACGTAGACTATAGCAAGGAATTTATTGTGCTTAAAAAAATTGATTAATTAATGTTATTTCATTGGTTAAAATGATTCAAAATGTTTGTACCAAGTATTTTATTGTATAAAAGTTGTGAAAATATACTCTACAACAATGCAACTCATGAAAATAAAGAACGTACAACTAGATTTATGACTTTTTACTAGCTTCAAAAATGAAATTAGTAACCTATTTTTTTGTTAAATCATTATTTTTTTGTAAATTTATTGTCAATTTAAAATACAAAACGTAGACTATAGCAAGCAATTTATTGTCAATAAAAAATTGACTAATTAAAGTTATTTTATTGGTTAAAATGATTCAAAATGTATGTACCAAGTATTTTATTGTATAAAAGTTTTGAAAATATACTATACGACAATGCAACTCATGAATAAACATGAACCTATAAGTAGTTTTAAAACTTTTTAATAGCTTCAAAAACGAAATTAGTACCCTATTTTTTTGTTAAATCATTATTTTTTTGTAAATTTATTGTCAATTTAAAATACAAAACGTAGACTATAGCAAGCAATTTATTGTCAATAAAAAATTGACTAATTAAAGTTATTTTATTGGTTAAAATGATTCAAAATGTATGTACCAAGTATTTTATTGTATAAAAGTTTTGAAAATATACTATACGACAATGCAACTCATGAAACAAAAGAATATATAAGTAGTTTTAAGACTTTTTAATACCTTCAAAAAAGAAATTAGTACCCTATTTTTTTGTTAAATCATTATTTTATTGTAAATTTAATGTCAATTTAAAATACAAAAGGTAGACTATAGCAAGCAATTTATTGTGCTTAAAAAAATTGATTAATTAAAGTTATTTTTTTGGTTAAAATGATTCAAAATGTATGTACCAAGTATTTTATTGTATAAAAGTTGTGAAAATATACTTTACAACAATGCAACTTATCAAAATAAAGAACGTACAACTCGTTTTATGACATTTTACTAGCTTCAAAAATGCAATTAGTACCCTATTTTTTTGTTAAATCATTATTTTATTGTAAATTTGTTGTCAATTTAAAATACAAAACGTAGACTATAGCGAGCAATTTACTGTGAATAAAAAAATTGATTATTTAAAGTTATTTTATTGGTTTAAATGATTCAAAATGTATGTACCAAGTTATTTTTTTTATAAAGGTTGTGAAATTATACTATACGACAATGAAACTCATGAAAATAAAGAACCTACAACTAGTTTTATGACTTTTTACTAGCTTCAAAAATGAAATTGGTACCCTATTTTTTTGTTAAATCATTATTTTATTGTAAATTTGTTGTCAATTGAAAATACAAAACGTAGACTATAGCGAGCAATTTACTGTGAATAAAATAATTGATTAATTAAAGTTATTTTATTAGTTAAAATGATTCAAAATGTTTGTACCAAGTTATTTTTTTTATAAAAGTTGTGAAAATATACTACACGACAATTAAACTCATGAAAATAAAGAACCTATAAGCAGTTTTATGACTTTTTAATAGCTTCAAAAAAGAAATTAGTAACCTATTTTTTTGTTAAATCATTATTTTATTGTAAATTTGTTGTCAATTTAAAATGCAAAACGTAGACTATAGCGAGCAATTTACTGTGAATAAAATAATTGATTAATTAAAGTTATTTTATTGGTTAAAATGATTCAAAATGTTTGTACCAAGTTATTTTTTTTATAAAAGTTGTAAAAATATACTACACGACAATTAAACACATGAAAATAAAGAACCTGTAAGTACTTTTAAGACTTTTTAATAGCTTCAAAAACGATATTAGTACCCTATTTTTTTTTGTTAAATCAATATTTTATTGTAAATGTACTGCCAATTTAAAATACAAAACGTAGACTATAGCAAGCAATCTATTGTGCTTAAAAAAATTTATTAATTAAAGTTATTTTATTGGTTAAAATGATTGAATACGTATGTACCAAGTATTTTATTGTATAAAAGTTGTGAAAATATACTATACGACAATGCAACTCATGAAAATAAAGAACCTAGAAGTAGTTTTATGACTTTTTAATAGCTTCAAAAAAGAAATTAGTACCCTATTTTTTTGTTAAATCGTTATTTTATTGTAAATTTCATGTCAATTTAAAATACCAAACGTAGACTATAGCAAGCAATTTATTGAGCTTAAAAAAATTGATTAATTAAAGTTATTTTATTGGTTAAAATGATTCAAAATGTATGTACCAAGTATTTTATTGTATAAAAGTTGTGAAAATATACTATACAACAATGCAACTGATGAAAAAAAAGAACCTATAAGTAGTTTTATGACTTTTTACTAGCTTCAAAAAAGAAATTAGTACCAATTTTTTTGTTAAATCATTATTTTATTGTAAATTTATTATCAATTTAAAATACAAAACGTAGACTATAGCAAGCAATTTATTGTGCTGAAAAAAGTTGATTAATTAAAGTTATTTTATTGGTTAAAATGATTCAAAATGTATGTACCAAGTATTTTATTGTATAAAATTTGTGAAAATATAATGCAACACATGAAAAAAAAGAACCTATAAGTAGCTTTAAGACTTTTTAATAGCTTCAAAAAAGAAATTAGTACCCTATTTTTTTCTTAAATCATTAATTTATTGTAGATTTAATGGAAATTTAAAATACAAAACGTAGACTATTGCAAGCAATTTATTGTGCTTAAAAAAATTGATTAATTAAAGTTATTTTATTGGTTAAAATGATTCAAAATTAATGTACCAAGTATTTTATTGTATAAAAGTTGTGGAAATATACTATACGACAATGCAACTCTTGAAAATAAAGAACCTACAACTAGTTTTATGACTTTTTACTAGCTTCAAAAAAGAAATTAGTAGCCTATTTTTTTATTAAATCATTATTTTATTGTAAATTTAATGTCAATTTAAAATACAAAACGTAGACTATAGCAAACAATTTTTTGTGAATAAAAAAATTGAATAATTAAAGTTATTTTTTTGGTTAAAATGTTTGAAAATGTATGTACCAACTATTTTATTGTATAAAAGTTGTGAAAATATACAATACGACAATGCAAATCTTGAAAATAAAGAACCTATAAGCAGTTTTAAGACTTTTTAATAGCTTCAAAAAAGAAATTAGTACCCTATTTATTTGTTATATCATTATTTTATTGTAAATTTAATGTCAATTTAAAATATAAAACGTAGACTATACCAAGCAATTTATTGTGCTAAAGAAATTGATTAATTAAAGTTTTTTTATTGTTTTAAATGACTTAAAATGTATGTACCAAGTATTTTATTGTATAAAAGTTGTGAGAATGTACTATACTACAATGCAACTCATGAAAAAAAAGAACCTATAAGTAGTTTTAAAATTTTTTAATAAGATCAAAAAAGAAATTAGTACCCAATATTGTTGTTAAAACATTATTTTATTGTAAATTTAATGTCAATTTAAAATACAAAACGTAGACTATAGCAAGGAATTTATTGTGCTTGAAAAGATTGATTTATTAAGGTTATTTTATTGGTTCAAATGATTCAAAATGTATGTACCAAGTATTTTATTGTGTAAAAGTTGTGAAAATATACTATACGATAATGCAACTCATGAAAATAAAGAACACATAAGTAGTTTAATGACTTTTTAATAGCTTCAAAAAACAAAATTAGTACCCTATTTTTTTGTTAAATCATTATTTTATTGTAAATTTATTGTCAATTAAAAATACAAAACGTAGACTATAGCAAGCAATTTATTGTGAATATAAAATTTGATTAATTAAAGTTATTTTCTTGGTTGAAATGATTCAAAATGTATGTACCAAGTATTTTATTGTATAAAAGTTGTGAAAATATGCTATACGACAATGCAACTAATGAAATAAAAGAACCTATAAGTAGTTTTAAGACTTTTTAATAGCTTAAAAAAAGGAATTAGTACCCTATTGTTTTTGTTAAATCCTTATTTTATACTAAATTTAACCTCAATTTAAAATAAAAAAGGTAAACTATAGCAAGCAATTTATTGTGCTTAAAACATTGATTAATTAAAGTAATTTTATTGGTTAAAATGATTGAAAATGTATGTACCAAGTATTTTATTGTATAAAAGGTGTGAAAATATACTATACGACAATGCAACTCATGAAAATAATGAACCTAGAAGTAGTTTTAAGACTTTTTAATAGCTTCAAAAAAGAAATTAGTACCCTATTTGTTTTGTTAAATCATTATTTTATTGTACATTTAATGCCAATTTAAAATAGAAAACGTAGACTATAGCAATTTATTGTGAATATAAAAATCTATTAATTAAAGTTATTTTATTGGTTGAAATGATTTAAATTGTATGTACCAAGTATTTTATTGTATAGAATTTGTGAAAATATACTATACGACAATGCAACTCTTGAAAATAAAGAACCTTCAACTAGCTTTATGACTTTTTACTAGCTTCAAAAAAGAAATTAGTAACCTATTTTTTTGTTAAATCATTATTTTATTGTAAATTTATTGTAAATTTAAAATACAAAACGTAGACTATATCAAGCAATTTATTGTGAATAAAAAATTGATGAAATAAAGTTATTTTATTGGTTAAAATGATTCAAAATGTATGTACCAAGTATTTTATTGTATAAAAGTTGTGAAATTATATGATACGACAATGCAACTCATGAAAATAAAAAACCTATAAGTAGTTTTATGACTTTTTAATAGCCTCAAAAAAGAAATTAGTACCCTATTTTTTTGGTAAATCATTATTTTATTGTAAATTTAATGTAAATTTAAAATACAAAACGTAGACTATAGCAATCAATTTATTGTGTTTAAAAAACTGATTAATTAAAGTTATTTTATTGGTTAAAATGAATCAAAATGTTTGTACCAAATATTTTATTGTAAAAAAGTTGTGAAAATATATTATACGACAATGCAACTCATGAAAATAAAAAACCTATAAGTAGTTTTATGACTTTTTAATAGCCTCAAAAAAGAAATTACTACCCTATTTTTTTGGTAAATCATTATTTTATTGTAAATTTAATGTAAATTTAAAATACAAAACGTAGACTATAGCAATCAATTTATTGTGTTTAAAAAACTGATTAATTAAAGTTATTTTATTGGTAAAATGATTCAAAATGTATGTACCAAATATTTTATTGTAAAAAAGTTGTGAAAATATACTATACGACAATGCAACTCGTGAAAATAAAGAACCTCTAAGTAGTTTTAAGACTTTTTAATAGCTTCAAAAAAGAAATTAGTACCCTATTTTTTGTTAAACCATTATTATATTGTAAATTTAATGTCAATTTAAAATAAAAAACGTAGACTATAGCAAGCAATTTATTGTGCTTAAAAAAGTTGTTTAATAAAGTTATTTTATTAGTTAAAATGATTCAAAATGTATGTACCAAGTATTTTATTGTATGAAAGCTGTGAAAATATACTATAAGACAATGCAACTCATGAAAATAAAGAACCTACAACTAGTTTTATGACTTTTTACTGGCTTCAAAAAAGAAATTAGTATCCTATTTTTTTGTTAGATCATTATTTTATTGTAAATTTATTGTCAATTTAAAATACAAAACGTAGGCTATAGCAATTAATTTATTGTGAATAAAAAATTGATTAATTAAAGTTATCTTATTAGCTAAAATGATTTAAAATTTATGTACCAAGTATTTCGTTGTATAAAAGTTGTGAAAATATACTATACGACAATGCAATTCATGAAAATAAAGAACCTCTAAGTAGTTTTAAGACTTTTTAATAGCTTCAAAAAAGAAATTAGTACCCTATTTTTTGTTAAACCATTATTATATTGTAAATTTAATGTCAATTTCAAATACAAAACGTAGACTATAGCAAGCAATTTTTTGTGAATAAAAAAAATTCATTAATTGTAGTTATTTTATTGGTTAAAATGATTCAAAATGTATGTACCAACTATTTTCATGTATAAAAGTTGTGAAAATATACTATACGACAATGCAACTCATGAAAAAAAAGAACCTATAAGTAGTTTTATGTCTTTTTAATAGCTTCAAAAAAGAAATTAGTACCGTATTTTTTTGTTAAATCATTATTTTATTGTAAATTTAATGCCAATTTAAAATAAAAAACGTAGACTATAGCAAGCAATTTATTGTGCTTAAAAAATTGATTAATTAAAGTTATTTTATTGGTTAAAATGATTCAAAATGTATGTACCAAGTATTTTATTGTATAAAAGATGTGAAAATATACTATACGATAATGCAACTCATGGAAAAAAAAGAACCTATAAGTAGTTTTATGTCTTTTTAATAGCTTCAAAAAAGAAATTAGTACCGTATTTTTTTGTTAAATCATTATTTTATTGTAAATTTAATGCCAATTTAAAATACAAAACGTAGACTATAGCAAGCAATTTATTGTGCTTAAAAAATTGATTAATTAAAGTTATTTTATTGGTTAAAATGATTC
>QFDD01007261.1:0-11930 GCA_006871305.1 Vachellia collinsii
TTCCTGGATGGGTTCTGGGTAAGAAGTTGGAGGCCGCTGGCCTAATGAGATCAGGCTCCAGCACGTTAAAGCCAAGGGGCAGCAATGGAGGACATGATCAAGATCTTCACAGCTGCAACTGCATAAAGTACAACTAGCATCATTTGCCATATGCCTTCTCACAAGTTCACTGTTGGTTAGAAGTTTCCCATGCATCGCTAACCAGAAGAAAGTCCTGATCTTTTGAGGCCCTGGCCAACCCCAAATAACTCCCCATGTTGGAGACCGGTCGTTCCAAGTGTCGCCTGTGAGAAGATTGTATGCTGAGTTGACAAGGAAAATCTTCTGCTTCCCTAGGCAGCAGTGGTAAGAGTCCACCAAGCTATCTGTTGTCCGGGCCTTCACATGACGAATCTGCTGAAGAATATAGGAAGGGAGAAAGCTCGCTGAATTCCAGCCAGTCCCATTAGCCATTTGTCATTAGAAAATCCTTTATAGGTTTGGCCAATCTACAATCGGTGTAGGGGCGTATGATAATCTATGCAGGGGCCCAAGGTCACCTACCCAGTTGTCAGCCCAAAAGCGAGCTCGACAGCCATTACCAATCTCCCACTTCAACCCCAAAATCACATCATCCCACACAGCAACTATACTCTTCCATAAATAGGAGGCAGTTCACACTTCAAATTCCTGATCCAGGCACTCCTTCAAGTTATACTTAGCCCATATAAGCTTGACCCATAATAGATGAGGTTGGGTCATAACCGAATAGGCTACCTTCATTAGAAGGGCAAAATTCTAATCTTTGATGTTCTTCAACCCACAGTCCCCACACTGTTCTGGTTGGCACATGATCTCCCAAGTTGTCAAGGGGATACCCCTATGAGTCTCGGTGGAGCCCCAAATGACGCATTTGACCGTGCATTGGATTCTGTCACAGGTAGCCATCAGGAGTCTTGTAGTTTGCATTGCATACAAATGTTTTCCCTTTTATTATAATAAAGGGTTAAAAGGTAAATCCACAAAGTTACACAGGGTATATAAAAATTTTTTAAGAGGCAGTGTTATTCAGAAAATTACAAAATTGGAGTAATGTCGACCTACATGGATGGAAACCTAACGTTTTCAGTTAAGTGACAAGCTGTGGAGTTGGTTGATAAATTAGATTATATTTGTTTCCATTTGTAAATTATTTTTGAAGTCCATGTATCCTCTCAACAAAGATACTTTTATTTAGTCACACCAAAAAAAAGATAATTTTATTTAAAACATTATTGGGTATTAAATATGGACACTTATTATAATATACTTTCAAATATTAGTTCTTCATATTATAAAAGATGAATACCTAATATTAAACTCAAGAAAAGTTAGTTTCATTTGCAAATTTAAAGGTTTTTTTTGTTAAATCACATGTATTCTCCTAATCAAAATAATTACATTTGAGGCGTCATTAAGTATTAAATATATAAACCTCTTTTGATATAAATTTAAACTTTGATTCACCATATTACGAAGCATTAGACTATTATGTTAGATGCCTTGGTAATTTGAAGAAAGATAGCTTGTTACATTTAAATGAAACCTGCCTAAATAAAGAAAAACTAAATCTGGTTTGAGATGTTTGGGCCCACATTTAAAATGGGCTCATTGTTATCAAAGCCCGTTTATACGGAGAGCCGAATAGCCCAAGAGACCCATTTACAGGTTTCGGCCCATTCTTAAAAATGCAATGTATTACATATTAATTAATGTTTCATGAATAGCATGAACTACAAAAAATATAAAAAACACGACTAAAATTTCAAGGCTCAAACATTTCTACAGAAAATAACTATATAAATAGAACACTAAAACAAAGTTATCCTTTTTTGCAGTTATCATAAACCTTTTTCTCTCTTTGCAACCTTATAACGTCACATACTAAGGAGACCACTCTTTAGGATTTGGAATAAAACATTATTTTAAATCTCAGTTTGGCGACGATTCATTAAAACTCGTACTTCAAATGCAAAAATATTCTTTCGTGAGTGTCTTTTAGTATTGATTAATTCAGATTGAACATGGTTGGATCATATGATGATAAAACTCTTTTAGCAACATTTTCCCCCATATGTAATACTCCAAACTCAAGACTTTTTGTTTGAAAAAATAAAAATAAAAATAAACGTGAACATATTGAATCAATTATCATTGATTAAATTATTTTAAAAGACAAACATTTAAAAGATGAATAACCAATTTTTTTATGTGCAAAAATTGCATCTCTCTAATTTTATTTATATGGTGATCTGACTGAGTTAGATTTAATTGTTGTCGGGGTTTAATTGAGAAAAGCTATCTCAAAGGCGTTTTTTGCTAAGATCATGTATTATATTATTAAAGATAATCATGTTTAAGATATAGTCAAATATTAAATATAGACATTTCTTTTAATTAAAATTTGAATTTTGATTCATAGGTATTTTTTGCTTGATGCCGTCCTTGTAATCATCTTTTGCATTTTGTATTTGGAAAGTCAAACTTTTTAACTTTATGAGCCCAAGTAATCGTAATCTCTATGACTACATGGCTTCTCTTTTTCTTTATCATGTTATACTTGGCCTTCACGCACAAGTAATCTGTTTTCACGTGGCATAACAAATATGGTACTACATCCGCTCAGAGTTAGTAAACTTTTTTTAAAGAGATTAAAGAAGTTAAATATATAACTTTAAAATATTTATATTTATTATTTTTTAAAAAAATTAATTTATTTAATTTATAAACTGATATATAATCCAATAATGCACATAAATACATAATTTAAAGTAATGTATTTAATTTATTTAATCTTCTAAAAAAAGTCAATTGATTACTTTTATATTAAAGATCGGAGATACAATAAACATTAAGAATACTATATATATTTTAAAAATACTTCATCCCCAAAGAAGAGAAGTTGGCCATTGCTGATTTAACTGGCACAAATTAGGTTATGGTTCGAATACAGAATTAGATAACAACCTGTCAACTAAAAGAAAATATAAATGTCAACCTTTTGGAAAACTATAATGATTGTTTACAGAGACACTTCGCCTTCTTCTCCAAGACAAACGAAGCTTGATTTAAAAAAAAAAAAAAAAACAAACAAACAAACAGCGGATTTTGTCTTTGGGAGAAAGCATATCACCATCTTCTTTGACACACGTCTTCGTTAAAATAATAAAAAAAAAAACAACTACAGTTGACCGTAACTTTATATCAAATCATCAGATGCACACAATTGAACTCTCTAGTATAAATTTCATGATCTGAGAGTTCTCAACGCATCATCGGGCACCCGTACTTATGAACATGGAAGAAACAGTGTTATATCCACTGCTGATAGCTTTTCTGGGTCTGCTCTTTTGTGGGTTCCTAAAGGGATTGAATTCCATTTGGATGAAACCCAAACTGTTAGAGAGGCACTTAAAGCAACAAGGAATTATGGGTACCACTTACAGGCCTCTGATTGGAGACATGAAAGAATTTGTGAAGCTCATAACTGAAGCTTGGTCCAAACCTATAAATCTAGGTCACAACATCGTTCCAAGGGTTGATCCTTTCACCCTAAAGAATGTGCAGAAATATGGTAACTTGCCCTTCCTTATTATGCTCCTACTTGGTGATTTCAGTTTCCCCTTCATATCATTTTATGGAGCTTGAAACTGTTAATTAATGTGAGTGTTTATGTATACTCCCTCTTTCTATTACTATTATAAGGCTTATAAGGCTTATTGATTCATTTTACAAGGTATTTTGATAGTTTTAACGACCATTAAATATTTTTTTTCCATATATGCCCTGTATTTAATTGACAAAGCTTAGAACATGAGGTCTTAATTTAAACTTTTAAAGGTTAAGTGATTGATAGACAAAACATAAAACATCATGATTTTTAATCTAAACTTTTAAATTTTAAAAGTTAGAGTGTCATACGCAACTAACTTCAAAATTCATCGGGGTTTTAGGTATTTTAACCTAAAAATTAATATAATGTTAGGGTTTAGTATAGTTAATAAAGCTAACATTGAAAATCACTTGAATTTTATAATAAATTTAATGCTTGAACTGTTTTTATTAATATTTGTGTATTAGTTAGAAGTGCAATGAGAATGAGAGAGAGATAGAGAGAGTATCTAACAAGAAATCTCCATTAGCTGATAATGATAAGAAATTTTTAAGTACAAAAGGTCAATCAAACCAATGGGAAGAAGTAGCATGCTTTTACTACATATTTATATATATGTTTTTGATTCCTCAGGGAAGATATCAATGTTTTGGTCTGGGACAAGTCCGAGATTGATCATTAAGGATCCAAAACTGATGATGGAGGTGTTGTCTAATAAGCAAGGTCATTTTGGAAAGCCTCCATTGAATCCAAACATTCTCATCCTAACCAGGGGATTGTCATCTTTAGAGGGTGATAATTGGGCAAGACGCAGAAGAATTCTTAATCCTGCATTCCACCTCGAGAGATTGAAGGTACCGATCGACCATTTTGATAAAATATCTTACCAAAACTGATTATATCATCTTCTTTTGGCAAAATCTACAGAGAAATAAGCCATTCCTGACACGAGAGGTGTGTTTTTGAATGTTTTTTTGGAAAGGATATGTTACCAGTATTCTCAACGAGCTGTAGCGGTATGATAGAAAGATGGCAGAACGTGACTAGCCTTGAAGGAAAATGTGACATTGATGTCTGGCCTGAGCTTCAAAGGCTTACCGCCGATGTTATTTCTCGGGCAGCATTTGGTAGCAACTATGAAGGAGGGGAACGTATTTTCAAACTTCTGAAAGAGCTTGTGATTCTGGTTGTTGAAGCCATGCAGACTTTATACATTCCTGGATACAGGTTCATCACTATTTTCTTTTGGTCTGTTTGATTTTCACTTAAAACTGGCTAATTATAACTAAGCTTGAATCACATGTCCTTGTCAACAAGACATTTAACAACTGAAGGGATGGGAATGTTTTCTTCAGCATAGAAATCGAGTCTGTTGGCTCAACAAAAATTGGTCCAATATGTAAGGAGTTAGCTCATAACCAACACGGTTATGAGTTCAAATCTCATTGCCAATGTGAGGACTTTATTGTTAGATAATATATAAATAAGTCTGTAAATACTCTTTGAAATAGAATATATGTCCTAACTTTAATAATTCATTTAGACTAGATTTATCTAAACTTTTTTTTTAAAAAAACACTAAACGCTTTATTAACTCTTGTATGGATCCCAGTCGTAATGTAAGCATCCTCACCATCATAAGTAACAAAAATTCATAGAATTCACGCTTTATTATTCTTTATAGTTTACACTGATAGCTTCTTTATAGTAATGAGAGAGAATCTGGTGTTTTCCTCATAATTCATAATTATAGCTTCTTAATAATCCATTGTCATCTCACGTAGGTTTATCCCAACAAAGAAAAACAAGAGAAGAAAAGAACTAGAGAGAGAGATCAGATCAATGTTTAGAGATTTGATACAGAGGAAGAAGCATGCCATGAGACATGGGCAGTCCAGAATTGATGACTTACTTGGTCTTCTCCTGCGACCAATCATAGAGAACAATGGGCACAATGATGGTCAGATGACAGAAGAAGATGTAGTAGAAGAGTGCAAGCAGTTTTACTTAGCCGGCCATGAGACAACCTCGAGTTGGTTGACATGGACAATGGTGGTACTGGCCATACACCCAGATTGGCAAGAAAAGGCAAGGAAGGAGGTCTTGCAAATTGGTCGGGAACAGGAATTGGACTACAAAACCATAACCAACTTCAAAATAGTAAGTATTTCTTAAAGACATACCTTGATTTGATTCCTTCTCAACATGTCACAGCTGATTCATTCCTTACTTCTAACATATCATGAGCTTGTTTGGGATAGTGTTAATAAGACTCAAAAGTCAGTTGGAATAAAAAAAAAAGCTAGTTGGATTAAAGAAAAATTATATTTGACATGATTTTAGGAGTAACAAACTTTTTATTTAAAAGCTATTTAAAAGTTGACTCAACTTCTTCAAACTTTAGATTTTTGGATCTTCTTTTTATTTGGACATTTTGAAATTACTTTTCAATATATCATTTAAATAACTTAATGTCAAACTAACTTGTTTGTTAAAAAAGTATAAGCCTATTCAAACATAAATCATTATGTTAATCAACTTTTACTCTAGCTTCAGTTTGCAAAAATAAGTTGGTATAAAAGTTACTTTTACCAATGTTAATCCAAACAAGCCTAAATTGGGTTAGAAATATGCATTTATTCATCAAACGTTTCTTAAAGAAAACATAATCTTTCCGCAGATAAACATGATACTTCATGAAGTTTTGAGGTTATATCCACCAGTGATTGCTCTGTATCAACATACATACAAGGAAACAAAGATAGGAGACACCAACCTTCCAGCTGGAGTTGATCTTACACTGCCTATTTTGCTGCTAAATCATGATCATGAAATTTGGGGAGGTGATGCCGACGAGTTTAAACCAGAGAGATTCTCTGAAGGAGTGTACAGCGCAAATAAGGATCAGCTAGCATTCTTTCCTTTTAGTTGGGGACCAAGGACCTGTATTGGAAATAATTTTGCCATGCTAGAAGCTAAGATGGCTTTAGCTAAGATTTTAAGGCATTTCTCATGGGAGATGTCTCCTTCTTATGTTCATGCTCCCTACACAGTTATGACTCTTCAACCACAACATGGAGCTCAAATCACACTGCATCAGCTCTAACACGTTGTAAGCTGGTAGTATCTGTACTTTCATGTAGTGAATAAGGCCATGGCATCTGACCAAAGAATATCTGTTTGTTTGCATTCGGATTGATATCCGCATTGGGAGTTTAAATTTTCTTTTTCAAGTTATGAATCAAATGCAAGTCTTCTCGTACAGAAGACAATGCAGCGCTTGGTCTTGTATTGAAGCCTCTCTGTTGCTAGTACAGGAATAATTTAAGGACATTATAGTGCCGTACATCCTATGTCTTGATATGATGAGAAAGTCACGCAGGTAATCCTCGTGGAAACAAAGAATCTCAAAACTAAGAATTACAGAGAGAGATTACATACACTTCATTTTCTTTTGCAACTCCGTTTCTTTTGTTCAATCTAAAACAAAACTTCAATGGATTCCTTTGGAACTTCATTTCTTTTGCTCAATCTAAAACAAAACTTCAATTCTTTCTTCTCTTCATTTTTTGAAATAAATAAATCAAACAATTTCTTCCCCAAACAAACTATATTAGAAACTAATGGAATTCATCAAAAATCAGCTACACTCTCCAATATGGCATCTACGTCTGGAGTTACAGTAACATGCTTTCTGATCTCTCCCACAGTGCAACACTGCTTCTCAGCATTATTGACCGCAACAACATCTTGGGCAAACCCACACTCCATACCGGAAGAAACCTGCAACCATTTTGGAAAAACACACAAAATTAAGTTCAAAAGAGATCATATCAGTTCACTTGAAAGGAATGGGAATTTCAAGAGTAATGCAATAATTAGTTTTTCATTGGACTGAACATCTGGTGCAAACTATCAATATTGTAGGGTTCTAAGCCCCATTGCATTTGACAGTTTGGGTATTGGGTGAGTAGGAATTGATGCAATATAATATAGCTTTTGGATGCAACACTTACATCATATAGAGTATCACCAAGCTTCAGCTTTACCGCACCACTCCTGTATACGAGCAGTTTACCTAGGAATCCAGGTGGTAACTCGCCCAGATTACACAGCTTTTCCGCAGGTTGGGCCCCTACCTTGGAGTTTGAAGGTGCATCCTGAATTCCAGCAGTAGCTGATTGTTTGATCATAGGCAAAGCTGGTGGTAACTGAAGCAAAAACAAATTTACCCCTGGATTCTCCTCCTACCAGCAATATACTCAGAGAATTAGGATTTACGATAAATAAACCGACCCAATTTTTTTTTTCTTTGATAAATGATTTTTTGGTCTTAATATTATTTACCAATAGTCCAAGCTCCATTGCTGGATTTAATGAATTTTCATCGTAAGTTGAGGATTCTGCAGCCTCCCCAAATTCCTCCTCATCAAGAAGTTCTATTACAACATTGCAAATTACAGACACTTGATATTGCATAAAACAAAATACCTTCAAAATAACTGAAATAAATCCTCAACTCTAGCAGAAGAACAAGAACCATGTTAACAATTAACAATACATGTATTGGTCTACAACATTTTGTAGTTCTGTAGAAGGCTGACAAGTCAAGTTGAGACGTTCACATCAATGACTATGGTATAAAAATTTCCAGGTTATTATTTTTGTCAACTTCTCTCTCAAGCTGTTTCTTGGAATGTACCTGGGTTTCCTGAATACGGCCTCCTTAAAGGAAGAGTAACTGGATGATAACTGTAATAGTCCTACAGCAAAATCCTCGACCATTAACTCTAAGAACAACAAGCACACGGAGGAAACAGATAAATATATGAATACAATTTCCTTTTTATTTGACTCAGAGTATGCATACCCATGGTTCTTGGTATTCTTTCTCTCTCACACCTGTGGGGGAAAAGCATCACAGAAAAATTGTCATTACACAGACAATGCAGGGCTCCAATAGCACGAAGGGACATGAGAGACGGCCTGGATGGCAACATACCACCGAATGCTGAACTCTGAGAGCTTCCATTTTGACTTGCACCCCAGGGAGTACCATATGTTTTGATTGAAGATGATGAACCTCCAACACCAAAAGCAATTTGCGAAGCTGACACTGTAAAAAAAAAAAAGGATTAACAATGAAGTTTTATAAAACAAAAACAAAAGAATAATGCCTTCATTGATGAAAACTCATCTAGTGAAGCATAATTTATTTTGAGATTTCTATATCTTAAGTGATAAGGGATCTATAAACCAGAGACCCAGAGCGTTTAAATTGTGTGACTTGAACTTCACTTTTTATGTGTAAGGAGCCTATAAAGGTACCTAACAAAGAAATGTTGCAAACAATTGAGATAGGAAATTCTTCTAGTGCTATTCCATATATAAAGGAAAAGATATCACACGCAAGATATAAACATATGGTAGCAGAACTTGACTTCGTTGGTGACTCCATCCAGAAGTTGCTTTGTTGAAGGACTCTAATTTAAATTCGGTCTATTCAGAGTCAGTTATGCATCAGGTTAACATTTATCCAATTCCAATCTTTCCAACTAAATAAAACAAATTTCAGATTCATCATAAAATGGATCGAAGACGTCATAACAGTATGAAGTAACAGACTAAACCTTTTTTCTCAACCTTAGGCTTTGCTCTCATTGAATTCTCCTGCAAGAAATGCCAAAATTTTCAACATGGAAATATGAGAGTGAAAAAGAAAATTGAATCAGGAAAACTAATGAAAATGGAAGTATAAAATACATTAAAACGTCGCAGCAAGTCCCTGGCCTGAACAGCATCCGCATCTTCAACCACTTCACTGTAGAAACAACCCAGTTAGGGGCAGAGCAGTGAAGAGGATAATCAAAATTGAGATGTGTCACGTAAATAACAAAATGTCACAACTTTTTAACTTCTGCCTTTGGCACTCGACGAGGTGGAGCTTTTGGTGTAAATTTCACCTGCAACCGTTCAAGTTATTCAACAAATATCGCAACCAAACAAACAACAAATGGATAGTTGAATAATGACCATGTTCAAAACTTACCTTCCTTGGAGCAGCAGGTTTTGAAGCATCTGAATCCATTATAATTTTTTTTTTATCCTTAGCAAAAGAGAAAACAAAAAGGACACCAGGCAAATGTTATATTGCTCTAGCTTGAAAAATAAAATGATTGATCAATGAAGACGACATTGTTGTTCATATATCAGATCATTGCCTCAAATCAAATACATTAGTGACGTTTACAACTAATAAGCTCATTTATGGTTGTTTCAAGCTCACTACTTTGAATTGAAAATCTGAATCAATACAAAATACTATACCGGTTGGCACAAGGCGGTGGATATTTCTTCTTCGGCCTACTTTAGTATGCGTGAATGGTTTGAAGGCAACTGTCAAAAACCCTACACGACGTTGAAGCAAAAATAGCGCACGTAGCCTAAAACTTGGCATAGCCGAGTTTTGGGTTCTTAATCATTAGTGGGCTTTGTTGGTTGATATCGTCATCATTATGAGTTCTGGTTAGAGGTTAATTTGCAGGTATATCAAGCATAGATCACTTTATACAAGACATAGTTAACTTTTTGTGAAAGAGATGGAATTTAACTTTCTCAATCTCTTTAACAAAAATCAACGGATTTGTGTTAATAGTTTATTTCGGATTAACTGATTTTAGAAATGGTTGATAAATAAATTATAAATGCCATTAATGTATTTCTTTGTATGGTATAAATTTTACATAACTGTAGATGAGATTTTTATATATTTGTAGATGGGGCAATCATGTTGGAGTCTGTTTAGATATGGATGGATGGGATAAGAGATCGATTTCATTCAAGGAATTGTTATTTCAAAAAAGAATTTTTTTTTAGCCATTTATGTTTTCAATTTCTAAACGATTGAAATTTATTAATAATTAATTTATGTGCGCTTAAAAAATAAATTAGAGGACAGGATTATGTGAATGCAATGATTATGAATAATTACAATATTTTGGGATTTTATTTTTAATTTGATGAAGAAATAATCGTTTAATTTCAATAATCAATCTGAAATTTTGGAAATTCATTTGTCAGAAATCAAATCAGAATATCATATAAACTAGAATACAAATTAAATAACTAAAATGTTAAATAATCAAATTACGTAGATAAATGGTTTAGATATATTAAGCAATAATTTGTTAATAATCATTCAAATTGATAGTATTTATTATCATTATTATTTAAAAGATACTTTAGGTTCTTGGAGGCTGTGATGATTTCTTCATGAAGCAAGGAAATTCCCCGTTGGAATGAAAAAACAACCAAAGGAACAGAAAATAATACCTTGTCTGTCTGAGATCCTGTAACGTTAACACTATTGCTGCCAGCGAACATGAGAGTGACAATGTAAAATGCTCAAGAATATAAATTTAATCATTACCAAATCAAGAATTAGTAATAAAACTAAGGAGATGCTTATGCACCAGTTTGATCGGTAAGAGGGAAAAAGCAATGTATGACATGTAGATTCAAATAAGTACATACTTGAAAATGCATTCAATCATAATGTTTTCCCATCCTATTGGGGGAATTTGAAAGAATCAACATCTCCGATTCTTTCGGCAACAAAGACCAAACCAGAAGAACATCTGGATAATCCTTTCTCCCTTACCTCTCTTAACAAGGCTAACTTTTCTTTTCTTTTGGTTTTCTTTTCACTTAACTGCAAAAGCTAAACCAAAGGTGATTTAGGTCGCTGCATGCTATAATACAAAACATATAGAAGCTAGACAGCAGGGTGTTCAACTTTTTTGGGTTGAAGAAAATTGAGAAGGAAAGCTTAATTTGGATGTTTCCCTTAAGTAAAATCCAACCTCTCCTCCTCTTCTTCTCGATTCTTCAAGATTCAAACACTACTTGAGGGACGAGAACAGACATTCAAGTAAGAGGAGAGAGAATAGGAAACATTCGCTCTTCCTAGTTCCTCATGGGCTGCCCAGGTTGTTGTTGCACTGTAGCGATCAGTTGTGCCAACGCAGTAGCATACTGAACAGCCGTATGTTGCGAAGTATAATTGTCCAAGAGACCATAATCTGCATAATTTGGTTCCATATGCATGAATTGACCTGGTAAAGATTTTTTTGACACTGCTTCTCGCCATATATTAAGGAATTCTTCCATAACTTGCCTAGATTTCTCAATGGAAGAAATGGGGAGATACTCAACCTGCAGAAACGTAGAAAACGTCAAAAATATTAAAACATGGAACAACTATAAAAACCAACAAAACTATGATTAAGAAAAGAAGTTC
>QFDD01007262.1:0-14875 GCA_006871305.1 Vachellia collinsii
CACAGATTCTGAAACGCTTTGAAGGAAAACCCACTCCAAGCTCTCTCACACGTGCCGCTGAAGATATACACCAGTTGACCTCCGACGATGAGCCACCACGACGCGTTCAGCACCACCGCCGCTCCGACCAGGCCCCACTTCACCTTCAGCATCAGGAACCAGCTCATCACCGTGTGCACCACCAGCACCGCCGCCGATATCCACGCCATCACCATGATCCTGCTCTGCGCCTGCAAGAACTTCTGGATCGGAAAGTTCATCGCGTACGCGAACAGCTGCGGGATCATCCACACCGCGAACACCCCCGCCGCCTCCGATATCGCCGCCGTCTGCCCTATCGCCCTCAGGATTTGCCTCGCGAAGATGTAGAGTAGACACAGAAACAGAGCCGTCGTGTTCAGAATCACCCATGACCTCTGCATGTAAATCCCTAACATATCAAGCTGCCCCGCCCCTACAGCCTGCCCGCACAGCGTCTCCAGCGCGCTTCCCATCCCGAGCTGTTCGTTTTTCAAATTCAAAATCAGAATCACCCAACTCTCTTCTCGCTAAAGTTAAACAGAGTTGTAGTTCCTAGATTTTACCATGACGCCGAAGCAGAAGCCGGCGATGACGGAGTTCTCGATCGAGACGGCGGCGAGTTGGATGGTGCCGACATGACCGGCGAGGAGCTGAGTGATTGCGCCGAGGGAGTATTGAGCAACGGAGGTGAAAATGGCTGGACCGGCGAGGTACCAGAGCTTCTTGGACTCGATGAAGAATTGAGTGAAGAAATCCCTGGGAGTGGTGATGGGTGGGACGTCAGAAGATTCAGCGCTGAAAATCGCAGTCGCGGCGGAGATTTGATGATGAGGTCCCTCCGGTGAGGGTTCGGCGGCGAGGAGTGGCTGCCTGTTACGTTCCCAATCCTCCATTACTCTCCTGTAGAGATATATTTACAAAGAAATCACAATTCCATTCCATGGCCTGTCTTATCGTGTCCATATTTATAAACATATTGCTGCTGAGAATGATTACCATTTATTTAAACTTATTCAAAATACATGTTATATTTTAATGTTTTTCTTGAAATCATCAATATGTGAAGTGAGTAAATGAATTGGCTGGCAAAAAAGAAAGAAAGAAAATAATAAGGAATTAAAATTATAACTTACTGATATGCATGAAATAATTGCAGGGCAAAAAAAGACAACACCCAGCTCCCAAAAATACTTTTAAATTGTTGGATCTATCTACTTTTTTTGTTGGACCACTTTTTTTTTTTTTTTTGTTAAAAAAAGAAGATGTTTGCATTTACTTAGAGATAGGTTGTTGTGATTTCAGATACGAGAAGGAAGAGTTGATGATGTATAGACGATACATTGAGGAGGGAACTGTTAGATTTTTTTTTTCCCTATATATAAAATGTGATTGATGAAAGGTGGGGCCAACGTTAATCACGTGGGAAGCAAGGCGAATTTGACAAGGGATTGTTCAGCATAAAGGACTGCCACTGGATGGGTCCTGCGTTGGTTTGTCATCTGTGAAATCTGAATTAGGAATTCTATGAAAATTGTACTCAACATTTTTTATATGGTTTCTAATTTGCATAAGTACGCTTTTACAACGTTAAAATAGCGGATCAACTATTAATAAATCATTAATACCCAATTTAAACTATAATTTAAGTTACTCCTAAAAGAGTGATTGATAATATGAATTATTAAAAAAAGTAATTAATATTTATTTATTAACTTTATATGTTAGGCTGTTATCAAGAAGGATATCGACGTGGCCCTCTCATGTCCGATCCTGTGGATGCACGTGAGAGGCTGTGTTTTCAAATTACTGGATTTTTAATTTATGTTAATTCCTTCTTTTTGTCGCGTCGAGTCTCCGTTTTCCCTCGTTCTCGTTCTCTCGTTTTCCTTCTCTGGTTCCTTGGCTTCCGTGCCATCACTTCTTCCTCCCTCATCCGGGTAGGCTCAAGGCCGCCGCCGCCGCCGCCGCAGCAACGGTCTCCTCCGTGCCCCCCACCCAACGCTGCTGCATCGCTCCTCTCCGTCTCCCCTTGCCGTTCGCGTGCTCCTCCTCTAAGACTATATTTACTGGTTTTTTTTGTTGTTGTTGCCATTTTTAATATTCATCTTAAATATTTTAATTTTTAATTTAGACGGACTGTGAACGTAAGAAAGTATAGAAATAAAATGAGGAGGACGAGCAATCTTGAGTTTTTGGATTGGAAGCTAAAAGGCAGCTGTGTACGCTGTTTTTGTTTTGGCATGCTCTGCTCAAATTGCTAATTCGGTATGGTGTTCCAGATGTTCATGTTAATCTGTTGCTTTTGCCCTGCAGTTTTATGTTAAGCTCTTGTTAAATGTTGTTTTAAATGGTCCTGGCTGGAATATTTGAACCTGAAAACCAACATAACCGAACCCAGCTTCCTAACATCCTGGCCCTTAACTAGGGCACCTATCAGTTTCCAAGTCAATCATTAATAGCTTCTCGTACCTTGTACCCCACTTTTTTTACGGTAATAGGCATGCCAATATCCATCCATACATATACATACATATAATATATATACATAGTTAAACACCATTTTTCCAGAAATATCAATTTGAAACAATTATGACTCAGAAGTTTTTGAAAGTTCAGTTATGCCTTAGAAGTTATGGATAAATGCCACGTCATATTATTCTCCATATGAGAATCTAGACCACTTTTTTTTATCTTATTTTTATATTAACCTTTATTTTATTTTATTTTATTTTATTTTCGTATTTGAGTTTGAGACAGTGAAAGGTACAAGTAGAATTGGGACAATGGACCGAGCCTATCGATTGAGCCCGAATAAGCCTATTTAAATTAAGGGTTGGGTCTGTAATTTAGTGTTAAAAAAGGGAGTTGAGCTTAAAAAGGTTAGCCATGTAGGACCAAGGGCTTAGAAGGGCTGGCCCGTTTAGGCTTGACAATTTTTTTTTACTTTAAACATTTTTTATTCTTCCTATATTTTTCTTACCGTTTATCTAATATATTATATTATAACAACTTCATCTTTTCCTTCAAATTGTAAAAGAAATCTTTTCAAGTCAAATAGTTATTTTCAGTTATTGTATGTGCTATATAAAGACAAACACAATACACATACATATTTTCACTCATTAAATCCTTATTCTTTCCAATTTTAATATTAAACTTGTTATGTTGTTTCCCACATACAAACTACTTTTTAAACACCAAAATAAAAAATATATTGTTTTGACTTTATCTATTTGAATAAAGTGAAAATATGTTAAACATACTTATAACCCATGGGCCAACCCATGACCCGTGAGCTGGCCCATAACCGATAAACTTAGGTGTCGAGCTGTTAAATTGGGGAATAAATGTAAACATTTATTTTATCATTTTATTTATTATATTAATAACATTTAAACATCTTACGTCTAATTATAAATCATGTGACTACTATTGTAAACAATTTTAATGTCCAACTTTGCCAAAAACTGAAAATGATGGTGGTGGTGATGGTGTTACGGATGAAATATTTGATATTTTTCACCTCGTTAAAGCAGAGCTTTCTGAGCCAATTCCTAATGAAGTTCAGTCAAATTTAACTGTCTTTAAAATTGGAGATAGTGATGAAGAAAGAAGCTTATATTATATGATTTGTGAACTTAAGTTTAAGACCTTCAAAGTATTTATTATTATTAATGTAATTATTTAAATAGTTAGTTATAACTTTCTATGTTTTTAAGTAAGGGAATTGTATTGATGTTAAAATTAATGTTATATTTTAAAAAAAAAATAAAATGGGCCTCACTAGCTAGCCGGCCTTTAGCCCGACCTCTTGAAGATTGAGCCTAAGAAAAAGATAAAAATTTGAAACTCGAATCTAAATGGGTCAATCCTAATTCACAACTCTGTAACGACCGGGAAGGTGACAACAGAATGTACTTAAAACAGAGTGAAGACCACGGGATTCAAGGAGAAAGGGCCTCAATGCATTCAACGGCGATTCCTCCGCAAGAACGACTCGATGACCCATCCTCCACGTATGAAAACGAGCTCAGTGATGAGGACAAAAGAGCAGAGGCCTACACCGCCGGTGCTGAAGCTGGTGAGGAGGCGGAGGAGGACGTAGATCCAGAAGTTAAGGGAGACAGCCGTCAAGCAGCTGAAGATGGTGTTGGGGACGCACACCACAGTGACAGATCCTTTTCTTCCCAGGAAGGAATCCGAGAGATGGTAGAATATTCCGGCACCTGAAAAAAACCAAAAACATTACATATGATTTTTGGTTTATATTAAATGTTAACGAGTACTTCCAGCCAGCAAAGTTCTCAACATAAATATTAATGAAAATGTCAGCAAGTCCAGTACTGATGCCAATGAGCAAGGCAAAGAACCATTTCACCACCAGTAAGTTGCTCACGTATAGCTTCCCTCTTTGTGCCTGTTCTTCTCGGTAAGCATAATTCTCTATGACTTGAAGAAGTGATTATTTCAGATAGCCGGTGATTTCAACAATGAGGTCAGAGGAGAGGGGAGGGGTCGAAGGGTGGGTGCTGAACAATGGGGTCGGAGTGTTCAACGTTGGAGTTGTTGGAGTACGTCTGCCACATAATTCAACGTTTTCCTTCCCCATTAACATAATTCAACATTTTTTATATAACTCCATTCTCTCTGTTTTTTTTTTATGGCTGTTTTCTCCTCTGGTGACGGGTTCTAAACCAAAACACGATATTCGTGGATGAGTCGCGGGGTTTTGACTCCACGGCCATTGTCCAGCACGAGATCGTGGGCACCTGACGGCGGCGGTGGACTGTGTTCTCCGGTCATCTTTTTACGCAGCTGTTTATCGAGGGAAGATAGAGCTTTAAGGTAGGTGTTGGGTATGGTGAGGAGGGGTAGAAAGGAAGATAGAGCTTAAGGTAGGTGTTGGGTATGGTGGGATTGGAGGTTAATATGACGTGGCAAATGTCCGTTTTTCTTGCCGTCCACTCAGAGTAACAGTGCCATTGATGTGTGATTTTCGGAGTATAATTCAACCTTCAGAAATTTTCAGAATATAATTACTCCAGAAACGGTATTTGTGTGAAAATAGTGTCTAACCCATACGTGTGTGTGCGTTCACTCTTCTATATGTGAAAATAGTGTTTAACCCATGCATACATGTGTGTGTGTGTGTGTGTGTTCACTTTCCTATATACCTACTCATCGATTCTTCACCATAACAAGACCTCAATAATTAATTTCACCTCCACATTGTGCTCGAAACTCAAAAGTGCCTGCTCCAAAACGACAAAACACGCGCGCGCTCACAGATAGACCCTGTGCGTGGCCTAATGTTCAGCTCTCAAGTGACGACCAAGCAACCTCGTTCTCCTTGCATTTATATCAGACTGGGTTGTTACTTATCTTGTTTCTTGCTACTGTAGCTCTCAATGCTTGAAATATCTAGTACTAATGTTGTCTGGCCTTAGGTTGCAGGGATATGCTAGCTTGCTGGACTTGAGAAATCTAGAACCTAATGGAGGGGATAGAGCTATATTTGTAATATCTCTGTTAAAGACGTCCAGCACGAAATAAATATTAGTAGGTTAAAAAATTGAATGTAATAAGTGCATATTGTTAGTAGTATTATTTAATCATTAATATAAGATCTAATTAATTTAATTAGATTGAAAATGCTAGTTAATATTTCTCTCATCTTATTTACGAATCATTTCTAACATATTTCATACATATACCAATGAAAACATTAAATTTTATTAATATTGTATGAAAATTCAACAACTACTACTGTATGAAAGACATCTAACTTCAATCAAATTGATAAGTAAGGCTAATTTTTCTAAGGAAATAAGTTAATATATGCTTATTTGTGTGAGCATTGGCAAATTACGTTTATGTAAGTCGAGATAAAATTTCTCTAATCTTGTAAACTGTAAATTACGTTGGAAACGTAGTTTGCACCACTAATTCAAACATTCATGTAATACATTTTTCTCTAAAACACCTCATATTTCTTAATTCCCTCCCCCTTCTAATTTAATATTATTGAGAGATTATCAATAGGGTTAATTTGGATAAAAATTGATAAAGATGTGAAAAAAATTTATGTTTAGAATTAATTTCAACTTCCGAATTAGGTTTTACATTAGGAACTAGATGAGTATATTTACAATAATGCTTAACTAAATTTTCAGACATTATAATGAGTGGGTGAAGTTTGAAATGGGTTTTCCTAAAGGAGATTTTTGTATGCAACGGTAAAGATTTCAAATACAACTTTAAATACAGGAACAGTATAAATTAAAGTGGTACTGAAAACGTAAACAGATTATAGATGGAGAGAAGCAAATTGTTTTGAGAATTATATCAAACCCGCGGGTTGAATTTGATCACAAAATTTTTATTTTCTAAAGGGTTAAGTTCAATTTTTTCTTCAAAGTTTTCACTTAACAACAGTATTGTTTTGAAAGTGTCAAATTGTAGAATTTTACTCTGACTTTATAAAAAATCACATTCGATCATTAATTATAGGGGCATAATTAACAAATTAATTATTTTGTAAATAACTTATATTTAAAAAAAATTGGTTTAAAATTACTGATATTATGTAACCTAATGAGTATATTATGCAAGGTTTAAAAAATCGGACCGGATACTAAACCGGTTAAGGCAGTGATTTAAGGATTAATAAATCAGATCGGAGTCAACCCGATGTTAAATTAATCATATTAAAATAATAACATTTAATGATAATATTAAAATATAACAATTTTAATAACCTTTAATTTCATAATATTTATTTTTTTAAGTTAACTATAGATAAATCATATCATATGCATCTCTTGAATATATATACAATTCGAAGTAAGTATGTGAGAGAAGTTTTGTCTCGACTTACGTAAAAATGATACTAGAATAACTTCCCAAACATCTCTTAATAGCAAGTTTCAATGGATCACAAATATATATATATATATATAGACACACGGAGGAATGTCTTTAGGTTGGCAAGGAAAAAAAAAAGGCTTTAGGTCTAGTTTCTGACACATCGTGTAGGACTTGGGCTTGTAGTACCATGTGTCACGGGTAACTCCTTGGAATTCCACATTGGATAGGTGTGGAGGGGTCCTATGCTAGATGAACGAGACGCTACACACCCTGTACAATCGGTTTTGCGGGGAAAGGGTAATGACCCCATGACAAGTGGTATCATAGCCGACTCGCTCCGACTCCAATGTCCCGCCAAGCGCCCCTCAGGGTGTGGGGTAGGCAGGGAGTCCCACTGTGACTTGGGTGTCACGGGATTGGGTGGGGGGATGTCACGGGTGACTCCTTGGAGTCCCACATCGGATAAGTGTGGAGGGGTTCTGGGTTATATAAGCGAGGTGCTGCACATCCTGTATAATCGGTTTTGCGGGGAGAGGATAATGGTCCCGTGACACATGACAGTACCAAATTAATTAATGTGGAACAAAAAGAAGCAAGGTTAGGTGAAAAGTAGACAATGTAAAGGATGGGGATAATAAATAAACTCCTCAAACACAAGAGCTACGAGCTAAATTTTAAGCGAAAAAATAGAGCCAAAAAAAAGGTAAATTGATTTAAAAAATGTAATTCGGTCAACTCTTAGATTCTAAGCTTGTTAATTGGATTGAAGGAAGATTGATTTGAACCGGATTTTAAATCCATCTTCCGAGTCACCTTTAAATCGAACCGGATCATTTAGCAGATTCAGGGCATGTTTGAGAAAAGTGATTTTCCTCAAAAAGTCATTTTTTCAACATTTATCTAAATATAAATGCATTTTACTAAAAGTCATTATGAATCTAATATATCCAAACATAAATGCATTCTGCCAAAATGCATTTTAGTTAAAACTCCTTTTTCCAAAATGTATTTTTTCAAAAGTCATTCTCCAACAATTTCTCAAACAAGCGCATAGTCCAATTTTTTTTTTGTGCCATGGTATTATGGTCCAAGAATTTCTTTTAAAATCAACCTGTATTTGGTAGTGGAAAGAGGACGTATGTATGGCTGTACTTGGATTCTGCAACTTGTTAATTTTTCCCTATTTACTATTTCCCATTTCTAACCTCCACTTTCTTTTCTAGCTCATCTGAGAGAAAGTTTCCAAAACTCTCTGTCCCATGGGTTTTGCCATATGTCAAACAGTATAATAACAATATTCATCCAATTACTATTTACAAGGAACATTTTTTCTCATTAATTTGATCCTATATAGAATTAACAAAATTTTTTTATCTAAAAATTTAATGCACTCTTTTTCATTTTCACTTCAATTAATTGCATATCTTTCTTATCGATTTTTTTCATTCATTCTCTCACATTTTTTCCTCTACTTATTTTCTTTTGCTCATCATCTTTATAAATAAAAGTGTGTTTGAAAAAATTATATTTCTATTAAATTCATTATTTTAACTAATTTTAACTGTGACTAAAACATAATATAAATAGTTGTTATTTATGAAAATGATCGAATGAGTGAGTAATAATAACAATGAGGGTTGATTAATTCAGAGCATATCAGTGAGCTATCGACGTACGGACTTACCAAATAGATAAGGGATCCACTGAGATCTCAGCGATCTTGAGATATCCAACAAAAAGGATCAGAGCCATAAAGTACCAAACCTCCAATCAGCAACCAACCAATTTAAAATATTTTAATCATATTTATTAATCCAGGCCAACACTTGGATAATTAATGTACATGAAAAGTACATGAGAACTTCTGCGTGCTTTTATAACCTTCAGTCAAACAAAATCTAATGGTTTCATCAATGATCATGGTCAGACAAATTATTAATAAATGAATGCTTTATCCAATTTACAACAAAAGTTGCTTTTAAAATTTTAAAATTTGATCCATAATATAAAATCATTTAAAAAGTAATTAATATTTATTTATTAATGTTACCTAATAATTAATGCTTATAAGTGATTCTTTATAGGCTTTCCCTTTCATTCAAACCCTCGTTAAAAGTTTCTTCATTTTAAGATTGATTTAATCAGTTAACTATCTTTTTTGATTTTAATGAATCAGATAAAAATATTTATATTGCGAATTGAAAGGATTATATTTTTGAAATACCAAAAAAGTAATTATCTTTGATTTGATTAGTGTTGGAAATGCCGAACACTCATATGTGGAGTGGATTTGGTGTTTATGGAATTTTCTGGTCTTCAAGACCTTTTAATTGAGTGTATATTTAAGTTCTAAACTATATGCTTATTCGATTTTTTATGTAAGAACTAATTAATTAATTTGATTAGATTAAAAAAGTTAGTTAATACTTCTCCTATCTTATTTACAAATCACTTCTAACATATTTCACATGGATAAAAAAAATATTTAATTTCATTAATTATGCTTTAAAATTGAACAGCCATTACTACAGGAAGTGCACCTAACATCCATCGAATTGATAAATAGGGCTACTTTTTCTAAGTAAGTAACTTAATATAATACTTTTATTTTTTTTCTTAAACACCTCATATTTCTTAATTCCTTTCCCCTCTTATTTGAATATTGTTAAAAGAATATCAATAGGGTTAATTTGGATAAAAATGATAAATATGTGACAAAAAAGATATATTTAGGATTAATGTCAATTCCCGGATTAGGTCTTACATTAGGAACTGAATGAGTGTGTTTACAAGAATGCTTAACTAAATTTTCACACATCATAATGAGTGACTGAAGTTTGAAATGGTTTTCCTAAAGAAGATTTCTGTATGCAACGCGGTAAAGATTTCAAAGACAACATTAAATACAATAACAGTATAAAAATAAAGTAGTACTGAAACATAAAGAGATTAGAGATGGAGGGATGCAAAAAATTTTGAGAATTATATCAAACCGGCTGGTTGAATTTGATCAAATCGTTTTGGAAAGTAAACTTGTGCCTGATCTGAACTCTCAAGAGTCGGCGGAGGAGAGAACTGTTTAAAATTTGGTTGAATTGATCACAGTAGTTCTATTTTCTAAATGGGTTAAGTTCAATTTGATCTTGAAAGTTTTCATTCAATGGTAGTATTGTCTTGAAAGTTTCAAATCGTAGCAATTTTGATCCAGCCTTATCAAAAGTCACATTCAATCATTAATTTTAGGTGCAAAATTAGCAAATAACTATTAATTATTCTGTAAATACAAAAAAAAAAAATCCTTCTAAAGTAACTTATATTATGTACAGCGGATAGTATATTATGATCCAAGAGTTTCTTTTAAAATCAACATGTACTTGGCAGTGCACAGAGAGTATGTACGTAGGGCTCTAACTTTAGTGATGTTCTATTAACCATGCATATGTATACATACGCACACGCATTATTTTCAAGTTGAAGTTACGTGAGTTTGTTATGGAATTATGGAGTTTTGCAGCAATTAATTAATGCAGAAAAATGAATATTTTTTTTATAGAGATAGCATGTTCTATAACTTTGTGGGTATGAAGATTTGGAGGAAGACGATGATTTGCCGGCGGAATTTCTCTGTCCTTTCTGTGCTGAGGATTACGACGTAGTTACGTTGGGCTTTGCTGTCACATTGATGAGGAGCATCCTGTGGAAGCTAAGAATGGGATCTGTTTATACTTCGTTTTACTTTCATTTTTAAGCATCCTGATTCAGCACTTGCCCTTTTCCTTTTAATTTGCAATTTGAGTATTATCTTTGACCTTTTTTCATTGATTACCAAAAGCGTTTGTGACGAATTCCAGTTCGCAGCAATCTATAGTTCCTCCTCCTTCTTTTAGTTCTTTTATGTATATTTTAATGTAGTTATGTATTATATTGTCGAAACAAAATGCAACTGCAGTTATGTATCCTATTTTTGAATAAAAATGCTAATGCAGTTATGTATGCGTTAGGAAAAGAAAAATGTCTTGCTGCTAAAATTATGCGTTCGGGGATGCCAGTGATTTGTGACATAATACTGGTTCTAGTGCATATTTCCACTGGATATCTCCCAGTCTTTTGAAAAAAAAAAGAAGGTCCACAAAGAGACAAGCAAAGGAGTTACTGATTAGTGGCTGTCTGCATTGGTATTGAAAAATATGCAAATCGAGATAAAATTTCTTTCGTATACTTAATTTGTGAACTGTAAATCACGTAGAAAAAGTAGCTGCTTATATCGTTAATCCAAACAAGTACATTATAGCTTATTAATATAAAAATTATACTGTAAATAGGAAGTCACATGTTTAATCATAGGGTTAATATAATTTTTAATCCCTTCAGTTTGTGTGAATTTTAATTTTGATCTTTCAAGTTTCAAACTTATGGTTTTGGTCCCTATAGTTTCATAAGGATTCGGATGTTTAACGGTGCTAGTTATTGCCATTAAATACAGGGATCAAAATCAAAACTTGTTAAAAGTATAATGATCAAAACTAAAATCTTTTGTTCATGTACTTTTGACCAATTTTGGTGTTAGGTTTTATACTTTTAATGGATTTTAGTTTTGATCTATATACTTAACAGTTTTAATTAACACCATTAAACATCTAAGTTATTATGAATCTATATGGATCAAAATTATATATTAAAATTTGAGAGACCAAAACCAAAATTTATACAAACTTAAAGAACTAAAAATAATATTAACCCTTAATCCTATTTATAATCTCATCTTGAAAGTGTATGTTCTTTTAATTTAAAAAATACTAATCCGTTGATATTGTGAGTAGTGCCGGTAATATGGGGCTCAACCTGCCAACCCGTGGCGGGTTGGGTTTGTAAAATGGAGGACGATTTGGGTGCGGGTCTTTTTGGCCCGCATTCGCCTAACCCGCCAACCTGTTTTTTTTAAATTTTTAAAAAATTAAAATTGCTTTATAAAAAATATATGAATAATATCTGATTACAATGTAAACCTAACTAATATTGAATGTTTATTGATAATTTGCTTAGTTTAAATTCAGTCTTATAAAGTGTATTATATATATATTTAATTTGTATTATATACAATTTGAATTAGATATTTTATGTTCAAGCTGTGATGTATTTTTATTAATTAAATTTATGAAAAAAAAATATTTCATTTGAGGTATTGAAACAAATAAAAAAATATTTTAAGTGTAAGTTGAAAAAATATTATGGATAAAGAAAAAATAAAAAATTAAAAAAAAAATGGCGGGCTGGGTTGGGAAAATCCCAACCCATATACATGCGGGTATTTGAGTCCGTCTAGCGGCGGGCCAACCCACGCCCTACGGGTTGGCCCGCATTACTAGCACTAATTGTGGGTGTATCATGTATGGCCAGCTACATACTAACTACTCCATGATATTGATTTTATTTTAAAATATCAAAATAAAGGACAGGCTTCAATTACATAATGTAGAGGGTTGGCTTTCATGTTGTTGCCTTTCTTTTGATGAAATTCGTGGTTTGAAGTTTTTCATCATGAACCGCTAATGATGAAGAGCATTAAAGGTAAAGGAGAGAATTTTTGTTTGGTATGAAATAGAAAACTCATAATTTTTCTCCTTAAGCATAGCTATTCTTCTATGTAATCATATTTAAGATATTATCAAATATTAAACGAGAGAACATCTTTTAACGTAAGTTTGAACACTAGTTTAATATGTTGTGAAGAACTAGACATTTTTATTAAATTAAACCTCGTTAGTTAATATATATGTATTTGAATTGCTATTTTCAATTTTCATAGTATGTATCCTGTAAGTAGGCCTTTTACCCAAATTATATTAAATTAAATAATATAAATATTTATGAATTTTATATATTATAGTCCATTAATGAGTTTGTGCATTTGCCAATACTTTTTCATATCATGCTAAGGACAAATGAATCTCTAGTCTCTCTACTAGATAAACCAACTAACATGCAAAAGCATGTTAGCAATCACCATAATCCAATCTTACAAATTAACTAACAAGGGTCATAATCAAAATAATAAAGCCCAGTGACATGGCCCATGTTCTCACAGACAAGCCCACTGTTTTTCCCCTCTTAAAGCCTATATTTTTTCTTATTAGAAGCAATCATATTTGAGATACTGTCGACGCTAAATATAGACACCTATTCTGGAAAGGTTTCAAACATTGGTTAGCCACATTATGAGAACTAGCCCCTTTTACTAAATTCCACAACGAAAATTGAATTTAAGACATGCCCATGAAGAATAGCCTTGTGTCGAAAGGTCCATTTACTTAAAAGAACAGAGAAAGAGTTGGTATGCATTATTTTCTTATCATATGCATCGTCTTACTTGAAGCAATTCTATTTGAGATACTATTGGGTATTAAATAAGAATATCTCTTCAACTAAAAATTGTGCGTTTAACAAAAGGAAATGGCCCAAAAAACCATATAGAGTTGAGTAACAAGTTTGATCGTATCCGGCGTAACCATGAAAATCTAATATGATTGCCGATATTATTACCAAAAAGAGTTTTTTTAGGAAAAATGAATACTTTTTCACTGTCGTGACTTGTGAATATGTCAGGGCACTGTGCCAAATGACATCCTAGAATCTTTATCTCCTTCACCAATATAATACTATCTATTACTATTACTTCAAAGATAAGAACTAGTTTACAGTGAAATAATATGTAATTTGTATGCTGTATTCAGGGACCTTCTTTGAGAGAGATATATATATATATATATATATAAACTTCTTGTAATCCTTCCAAAATTCTGAATTTAGAATTAATTAATTTTTTTTTTAGTTACGCAAGATTCAAACCCTAGGCTTGGTGTATAGGTGATAACGATATGAGTATATCTGGCCAACAAATCATTTCATAAAGTGACTTTTCAATCTTTTAACTCTAACATAGCAAACAAAATAAACATTCTTTTATGCATTATGTTTAATTTTTAAGAATAACAATAATTGGAACAAAAACCTCCATTTATGATTAATGGTGTTAGCTATAATTAAGGAATTAAATTACCCTTTATATGGGATCAAATTGAAACTTGTACAAAATTAGAGGATGAATGTGCAAATGTACACTTTTGATCTTTTTCTTAAAGCAGAAGAAACTATCAAATGATCTAAATAATTAAATTCAATCCAATGGTTAAAAAACGCAAATGTCTCTCCACTGAGTGAAGTTATTTTTCAAGGTTAAAAAAAGGCCGAGATATTTCCAAACATTGGTCCCTCAATCGTTAAAAAAAAAAAAACAAAACAAAACAAAAGCCAGCGCAAAGCAAGAACTATCAGCACCTTGGGCTTCAAGTTCCTTCTGCCTCTCACGTCTCACCATTTCTTTCATGCCCACCCCACTTCTTTATCCTACCTTCTGCAAGTAACGCCTGCAATTTCATCCACATATTAAATATAGCCATAAACTTTCATCATATATATATATATCTCTACACACACACAATAGAAACTTGCATTTGATTTTCATCATATATATATAAGAAGATGGAAGCTGTACCTCTTTATTCCAGTTGGTTTTATAAACCATTATGGCTATAATGCTTGTCTGTAACAGTAGCCCTGTCATCATTCCGGACCAGATTCCCTGTAAACCAAAAAAATTAAACATGCCTTTATATTTCGAAAACTTGTGATATATGAAGATGGATTAATTAACAGATATATATATTATATATATATGAGGCAGAATATTCAACCCTAAAAACAAAGTTAAACAAGAAGAATACGTACAATGACTCCGAGGTTGAGCTTGTAAGCCAGAAGAAGGCCGAGAGGGACACCAACTAGGTAGTAAGAAGCGATGTTGACGTAAGCAACGACGGCTTGCCAGCCAGCTCCGACGGCGACGCCGGAGAGGACAGGCTGGAAGTTGTTGAGGATGATGCTGGAAGCCAAGAGGGGTGTGAGATCCTTCACCATCTTCTGTACCTCT
>QFDD01007263.1:0-13699 GCA_006871305.1 Vachellia collinsii
AAATCAAAACTTGCACTTTGATCATTGGGTTGGTATTCATTTGATATTTCTAAATTTTTGATTCAATTTTAAAAAACATAACTAATTATAGAGTAATCATGAGAGGGTGATCTAAATTTCTTTTAAAAACCCTTTCAATCTTGTACTTGAGAAAAATATATTTTAAAACATAAAACATTTCAATTAATATAACTTATGGATTTACTAAACCTGCTATCTTTTAATAACATATTTTTTTTACTTTAACTTTAAAAATTCATAACTTAATATAGAGTTCCGGTTAATGTAACATGTGAATGTTAAATTAGTTAACTTATGATGTTTCTGTAGAAGAATTTTTATGATAAAGGCATTTTTCTAAGATCAGTTTGTTGTTGATTTAGATATATATATATATGATTTGATTTGATATTAATGTTTATAATTTTGTTTTAATTAAAAATATTTAGTTTCAATTCTTTGGATAAATTTATCATACGTGAGGTAAAATAAATAAAATAAATTTATTATGCTTCGCTGCAGAGGTTGGTATCTCAAAAGCTTCGGCGATTTTCCCTTCCAAATTCCAATAGTCCTCTGGAGTCTGGTCATTAGGCGAAGATCAAGGTTCAAAGGTTCTCTGGTCGGGAAATTGAATGTAGATTGGGATGAGCAGAAAGACTCTTTGCGGAGGAAACGCTATTACTTCGACAAAGCCCGTGCTTGTTGCCGGGAGTGAGGTTCCTCGCCTCGTTAGTCAGGTTCTTCTTCTAAACTCATGTTTCTAGGGATTTCATGTTCCGATTTTCGCTTTAAAAACGCGTTTTTTTCTAAATCAATTTCTCTTCTGTTTGGCTGCTGAGAAAAGAAAAGAAATTTTGAGTGGTGAAGCTGTTTGACTTTTGATGTGTGTTGGGAGTCTAAACTGTGAGCTTCCAGGAGTTGGACAATTTAATTTCATTCTGTTTGATGCTTCCAATCATTTATCTTGATGATTTACCTTTTAGCTTACTTATTGTCTTCCCGGCCCCCATTTCTTATGGTTATGATATTAGTTCCTTAATTATTTTGAACTACTTAATTTCAATTGACTCATTTTATAAAATTTTTAAACTTGAAACAGAATGAAGACTGTGTAGTTGTGCTTAATGCATCGCTTGAGGGGAATCGTGATATGGCAACTGTGAGAGATGATGTTTCTGAAGGAAATATAAATAATGACATGGATGAGGATTCCAACAGAAGTTCTCATGACTATTTAGATGGTGACGATATGTGTTGGAATATTTTGGACAGAAAAAGCTGTTTCAGTTGTAATGAAGGTGGAGAAATGTTAGTTTGCGCTGAGAGAGATTGCCCTATTATTCTCCATGCAAAATGTTTATGCATTGAACCTAAATTCGATGATAAGGGGAACTTCTACTGTCCCTATTGCTGGTACAAACGAGCATGCGTAGAGGCTCAGGAATCCAGGAAAAGGGCCTTTTTAGCAAAGAAAGATTTGTCTAAATTCTTTGTTCAAAATGGAATCACGAGCAGCAAACTGGCGGAGAATGGTGTGGGAGTTAAGACAAGGGAGCCGAGAGATGTCTCTGTTATGGGAAATGGGAGTGGTTTGGATGATCATAATAACCCAGGCAATAAGAGTTTTCACAGTCATCCTTTGAAGACTTTGCAAGATCAGCAAAAAGAAGGGGGAAGATTGATGGCTGGTACTGACCAACACAGGATAATAGTTGAAGATATAGCCATTGCAATGAATGGTACAGAAGCTAATACTGATGTTTCTAAACGTTATAGAGAAGAAAATACACCTGTACATATTGATCTGGATCATAAATCTAATCGCATGGAGGAATTTGATACTCTTAATAATAACATTTCCAAAACACATGAAACCAGGTTTGTTGAAGGACAGGCGGGAATTAAACTGGAAGATCTAAGTTATAATGATGAATATGTTCGTGCAATGATTGCTCAGGATGTAAAACCTTTGAGTTCTTTCCGTTTTGGTGAATACACTGATGGACACTTGCATGATTATGCATTGTCTAATGGGATGCAAGGAGGTGTTGAAGTAAATGTTGATAAGGGAAGTGTGAGAGATAGAGAAAGGTTTGTCCAGAATGAAGTAAATCTGTCTGCAACTGATTGTTCTGTTAGTGGAACTGGGGACTCAGATTCTGAGCCTCTGCCCATAAAGGAAAGTCATGTACAACAAGAGGGACATAGGGCATCATATACTCTGGGAGTTACTTCTGTTTGGGAATCATTGCCGACGAAGAGTAGAACGGGGAGTAAAGGTGTTTGTTACAAAAATGAAGAAGCTGCCAATCCTGAAACTTTAGAGCTACCTCTGAGGTCTTCTATGCGGAGGTGAGCAGTTCATTTCAGTATGCGTGTGTGTGTGTGTAACTATAACTATATATGTTATAACAAATTTATTTGTAATTCTCAGTTGCAGCAAAAAGCTGGCCTTAGAACCTGGAAAGCGCCAGAGATTAAATTGGACAGTTGAAGAAGTAAATATGCTGAAGGTATGTGTTTCATGAACCATATTTCTAGAACCAACTGAATCATGGATGCCACATGAACTAATTCAGCAGACTTTGTGCAATCTGTGGCAATGTCAAATGGGTTCTGATATAATTTCTGGGCTTTAACCGTAAAGAATTACTATTGGTATTTTAGGTTTAGTGTATAAAATATTTATTCAAGTTCAAGCAGAGTGAATTACATTGTTCTTGAATCTCATAATTGCACAAGACTTGTCTCATTTCATAGCATCAACTTTGTTTCTCACACTGCAGGAAGGAGTGGTGAAGTTTGGAATGGATCAGCGGAATATCCCTTGGAAGAAAATTTTAGAATTTGGTTGCCATGTATTCCATAGCAAGCGTAACACTGCAGATCTGAAAGATAAATGGAAACATTTGAAGTTTTGATGGAATCTTTTTTTTCCTAGAGCAACTAAATAGGTGAGTGTTTTTGTTAATTTTTGGGTGACCGACCCTGATGTATTGTCACTCTTGAAACTATATATATGTGTGTGTATGTATGTATATTTTGTGTGTGTGTGTGTTTGTTCTTTTTTTTTTTAAGGGGCAAAAGTGGCTTTTTAGATCATAGCCATCTAAATTTACCAAAATGCCATGCCATGATTTATTTATTCATTTTTTAAATGCTCAAGAAATTTATGCTCGCTGGATTACAATGTTAGTACTTCTTGAAGTGTACAGCTTGGAGTTCATGAATTCATGCGAGTATTTTAGGAAGGTGATGATTTTACCTGGAGTTCACTCTCACTCAGAGAATTTAATCTTTTTTAAATAAATAAGAGACTTCAATTTTTGCTTAGCTTATGTATTTTCTTATTGAGAACAATATGTTCAAGGTCATACTTCAATTTATATGCAAGGGAACTGGTATAAGGTGGCTAAAAAAATAAAGCAAGTTTTTTGGTGCATGGTATATGGTGGCTAAAAAAAATTAAGCAAGTTTTTGGCCTACAGGAAGCAGTTCATATATGATCATAACAGAACAAAAGACAAGGATGCCACTAGTGTCAAATATGGCGTTAGATAGAAAGCTCACATCACTTTCTTATGGAAAGAGAAAGAGATGTTTATTCACAATGTGATGAATTAAAATTTAAATCTACATAAGAAAAGATGTTTCGTAATACCTCAAACATGATTGTTACTAATGGAAAAATGAGGGTTATAAGAATAAAAGGAAGATAAGTAAGAAAAATAGCCTTCATTTTTTGTAGATACTTAGGCGACCTCTATTGATATCATTGCTGTTGATCTTACATGAAACTTTATATGAGCGGCGCTGGCCATTAAGTGGTGGGTGTTTTTTTTTTTTACCACTTTTATTAATGGGTTATTGTTTTAGTTAAAGAGAAAAAGTGAAAAATGATATGGATCATTGCCCAAGCCTAGATGACGAAATGCAATGAATACCAATCCGGCAATCCCACATGTTACGTCATTTTTTTTTTGGGGTTTAAACTTTAAAATGGATGGCATTGTAAAATGAGTCACTATATTGGCTAGCCATATTTTTTTTTTATTTTAAAAAATAAAAATGAACTCCTTACTTATTCTAGAAATGAAAGGTAAAAATAAAAATATGTTACCTCTAATTCTTAATATAAGGGTCAATTGATTTTTGTTAAAATTAAGGAAGATAATTATCTGATATATTTATCATTTTTCTTCAAACAAATTTTCTTAACTTATAAACCAATGCATGAGATAATAATATACATAACTAGTTTAGAATAAATATTATATAATTATAAAAGTTTTTTAATTTTTTTTAATCTCACTGGTCAAATGGTTCTTATATTAAGAACCAAATGTAGCATTAACTATTATGCCCTCATAATTTTTGTTAATCTGATTTTTAAATTGTATTATTATATTAATTAGAAATAAAAAATCATTATATTAATGTTTTACACATTTTAACAATATGTTAGGATGAAAATCAATTTCAATAAAATTGAATTGAAGGGTAAATTAATTGATATAATATAAAAATAACAAATAGAATCTAATATGAAAAAAGAATTGATTTTTTTTTTAATCTGAGTTAAGGATTGAGGCCGCAATTTCTACTTGTAAGGTAGCTTCTAGTAGGCTGTGAAAAAAAAAATTTAAATATTAAGAAAATAAATTTAATTTGAAAAAGAAAATCTTGAGTAGTCCTTTCTTGTTTTTTACAAAGTGCATGTATCCTTTTGTTTCAGAAAGTATCATCTTTTTGAACAATTCATCGATGAGGAATTAATCTCTCCCACCGGATCAAACCTTTCGTTGAAAAGTCGCTTCTAATAATTCTAACATCTGCATGAGTGCAGGGTTCCAAGCCTGCAATGCGATTCCTTTCACCGAAAAGCTAAAAAAATTTTTAAAAAAAAAAGCAACTGAAGAAAAAGTGGAAGGACAATTCGTTTGAATTTAACGGAGAGAAAATGGGAGGAGAGAAAATTGAAAAGAAAATATTATCATCTCTCCTGTTTGAATGGACGAAAGAAAACGTAGAGGAGAGAAATTGTGCAAATATCTCAAAGACTAAAATACCCTAGTAATGAAAATATATTATGTTTAAAACCAATTAATATTACTGTCATCAAATAATTTAAAACTAAATTATTTATTAAAGAAATATTTCCATATTATTATATTTTAAAGCCAGATAATATAATGTATAAAAAATATTTTTTTCAAAAAAAAGGCTAATTTTTAAATTAAAAATAATAAAAGGAAATAAATAAACTATATATCATCTAAGTTTACGACTAAATATTAGAAATATAATATAAAAATAAATAAAATGTTTAACAACATGATCATGGAATATTATAAATAAAAGAGTGAACATGAGAATCATACTAAAGAATCAATCTTCCATACGTAAAAGATGACCAAGATGTCACTACATCATCAACAATGAATAAAATAAGCTAAAATGTCATCATTTTACTAAAGATCTACGGTTCATTAAACCAACAAAAGTCCAACACCACATTAGACTTTTTTACTGGACCCCAGCATCATCAGTCATCAACTTGAGCAATGTTTGTAGTTTGGAACCCCAAAAAAGTTTAGCTTCTGCCTTTGATCATTTCTTCATTATTTGTAACAGTCCTTTACTTGGGCGGTTGGAATATCTCTATTCCATACATATTTGTTTCTGAGCTTTTTAAAATAAATAAAACAAGAGATACGATTTTAATTTATGTTGTTCAGTTATTCCAATTTTCTCAATTTTATCCCATCTGACGAGGCCAACTCTTTTCGAGTACTGAAACACCTTTTTCAGCAATTTGATGATCCTGCTTCGTAAACAAGGCCGAAGCTTCTTCCACAGGGATCGTGCTTTGATGATCCTCATAACCCAGAGACAGCAACGTCGGTTTTTGTAGTGGCGCACTCAGGATTTGGCCTGTGGCGTTTTCTCCAGCAGCTTCAGGTCTTTTCTATCTCAGTTTTAAGCTCTGAAGTTTGTGGATGGAGGACCGATCTTGATATGCCAATGCCTCTTTATTTTTGCTTACCCTGCTTGCCACTTATTTTTCTAGCTTCAACAGAAATTGTTGCAATCCTATAATGTCTGCCTGTTTCTGGTTGGGTATTGATTTCAGTACTACTAGTAATTATTTTAGTTTTCTATGGCAGAGTTGATCTGGTTTGTTTAGAATGGAATTTTATTTATAGGTTCATTTAACAATAAAAAAATACTGCTAACCAACCAATGTATCGGTACATCTTGGCGTCAAAGCATTGCCATTAATTTGTATATTCGCATAATGTTAGAAGTTTAAATTATATTCGAAGTTAGCATGCCCTAGATTTGTTAAGATGTAGGTGTAAGCTTATAGTCCTGTATATGATATGCTACTGGTACCCATGTCCCATTGAGTGCTCCTGCAGCTTTGAAAGTCATACTAGCATCAACGATGCTTCCTGGACTAATCCACTTTGGTAGAGTTGGTTAGGTTAAAATTGTGGGAACTGGGAACAACTCAATGTGACCAAAAATACCAGCATACCATCAATTATTGGGTTCGCTTTACTAGCAAACTGACAAGCCAAGTGCTGTGTATTTTTATCAACTAAGATTGGGTCGTGGTGTTTCTGTTACATTGAACACAAGAACGGGTTCTTGGTTTAATCTTTATTTTTATAGTAGTTTTGTAACTCTTTTTTATAAGCAAATAAGGCTTAGTTTCATTCATTTTCATGTTGAATTTATATTCTATCCAATGAAGATTATATCTGAATCAAGAGAAAATTTATCAACAATTCTGTTCCAAATTAAATGGAAGGTGCTTGACATTGGGTAGATGTACTAGTAAACTAAGCTAAATCTGAAAAAGCTCTTAGGAGACTCTTTAGCTTAAGTTTGATGTTTCTTTTTTCTTTTTAAATTGACAATGCTTACTCGGGTATAACTTATTCTGCATTGCCCTCCAGAAACAAATCACGAAGGGTAAAGGTACTCTGGTGTTGTCATTGTCTGGCCTTCTTTCTGCTTGCTAGCACAATTTACCAGATTTTCTCCACCTTATTTTTTAGTTAGGTTGTTGCATTACAATAGGCTGATTTCCTGCAGCCTGTTTGGTATAGCATGGGAAGCAGATTTTGTTTTCATTCCATTTTCCTTTCTATACCAAAAATGTTGCTACCAAACAGTTTCTCAATGCTTAGAAATGTCTACACACACATATAATTTCATACAAGCTTGATTAATCACGAGTTATGAATAATATGACTTCTCTCTATAGTTCACCTGAGGTACATTGCAGCTTGTATTGGGCTCTGTGTCTCTTTATTCTGTCATCATTGTTTTTATTTTTACATATTTTCTCTATTTTTTACTTTTTTGTCTTCTTCTAATTAAGTTATTCTATGTTACTATTTTGTTAAATTGGTGACATGATTTTTTGTTTTTGTGAGATTTGATTGATATCTCATAAAGGATAAGAAAGGTGGAGCCGGAGGTAGTGGAGGAAGAGCTAGTGTTACCAACCTATCTCAGTTTTAAGCGGGTTCAAACATATGAGAAATCTCCCAAAGGCCAAGCCCGAGGCCGACACTGGAAACATCTTTAGCAGATTCTTCAAGCTGATGAAACCAATTGTGAGCTACCAGAGCCAACGTCCATTTTCTTCTTTTGAAACGAAACCTTCCTTTTTAAAATTCTGTTATTCCCAATGTTTCGCGTATGCTACTTCACATACTCTTAATCTTTTCTTTTCTTTTCTTTTTTATAAGTTTTATTTTTTATGTTTATATTTTAAACTTTTTACTTAGAATTGGAACTGCACAAGAGGCTTGTGGAGTGATAACAATTATATTGTTAGTCGATGTAATTTTAAAATGCTTCTTGAATACATATAGTAGGGTCAAGAGTTATTAAGAAATGGAAGATCTGGTTCTTCAATTATTTCTCCTTGACAATATGTATGTACCAGAGTTGCGTACAGAGTATTAAATCCTGAGCCTGAGACTGTTTCCTAATTTTAATTTTTTGTTCTCTTTCCCTTTTGTGTGATGATATTGAAGCTTCTATATTTAGTTGTTCGATCTCTTTATGGGATTTTTCTTGCAGATGTGAATATTAAGTCTCCACCCTCCAGTTGGCCCCTTAATTTTTAATGTGTTAAATTGAGCTTAGATACATGTTTCACCAAATTTTTTATTGGACAAAGACGTAAATTTAGCAACAAAGTTATTGGTCAAGAGTCAGTACAATTAATTTTTAAAATGTGTAAATTTAGCAACAATCAATTAATAAGGATGTAAAGTTAACAATGTTGTTAACTTTTTCTTAACTCCGTTAACAGCTAGTGTATTTTAGGGTTTAAGGTTTTATTTTAAAATCGTTTAAGTAATTAAAATTACTCCTTTTGGTTTAACTTCCTTTCATAAAAATTACTCTAAACAATTTTTTCTTTCTAATGGTAATAAAAACTACTCTTCTTTACTAATTTTTTTTAGAATAAAAGAAAAAATTTGAGCAGAATGGAGTAAATAAGGAAAAAACAGGAAGAAACAAAAAAGAGCAATTTTGATTACCATTAAAAAGATAAAATTATTTACAGAAATTTTTATATAGGAAGTTAAACAAAAAGAAGTAGTTTTAATTACTGCGTGTGATTTGGCCCCAGTGGTTACCTTTTTTTTTTTTCGGCCAATTGGTCGCCGTAGTTACAAATGTTTGGAAAAGATTGAAATTGCGGTCAACTATGTGAAGGCTTGGCAAAGAGGAAGTCATGTGTAGTATTATAAGGAATATTCCCTTCCAAGATTAAAGTGCTCCTCATTATTCTCTCACTATTTATTATTGTGCCATTAAATTATCATTAGGATCTTATTGTTGGTGCCTTTTCATTTGTTAATATGATCTTTGATGAAAACCATTATTGCAATGATATACTTCTTCTTTTCTTTTTCTTTTTTTTTCTAAGTAAAATCACCACATGTGTTGAAAAGCTTATTCTGATTCACATCATGGCGCAAAGTGTAGTATATTTCTTGCTTTCAATTAAAACCTTTTCCTTTCTACGAATTTAAAAGCCACTTATTTATGATTTTTTGAATTTTGAACAATGCATTTGTTATCAATTTTAGCGATTTTTTGGGGGAAAATCATTACTTCTTTTTGCCCCAAAAATAGAAATATATTTCTGGGAAATGAATTTTTTGTCACGATTTAGCCATCACAATGAATGCAGATTAGTGTAAAATATGATATTCATAATAAATGATACTTTTCATTTCATCAATTGTTATGAGTTGACTCCTCTCAAACTTTATAAATTAAATATTAAAATGCGGACTTTATTAAGAAGAAGACAAGAAAAGAAATTAGTGATGTATAAAAAGAAAAAAGAAAAGAAATTAGTGAAAAATCACTATTTAATAATTTTGTTGATGACTTAAACTTGAAGACTGCATAATATTAAGATTTTTTATATATAAAAATATATCAAGTCTTATAACCATTAAAATTGTAAAATGGAGAATTTTGACCCATTTTTCCATAAGAAATTAAGAGGTAACAAACTGAGAGAGTCCACACGTCTTTGCTTTGTTCGCGCAGCAAGCTACAGCTCACCCTTTCCCAATTTTCAAGGGTTTTACTTGGAAACTGTAGCTACCCAACTCATCTCCCTTTTTTTTTTAATTATTTTATTTCATAGAACATATTTATCATTAATAATAAGGAGGCTAGCTTTTAACATCTCTATAAATTTAAAAAATATATATATAATAATATATTTTATTATAATTATGAACTATTTTCTTCAAACCTAATTATAGGACTAACTTTAAAATCCTATTTATTTCTAAATACAAGGTAAAAATGTGGTGGTTAAATTATTTTTATAGTATTGTCTCTCCTTAATTGAAACACGTTATTGACATTATTCTATTTATTAGAAATCATATTAGTGTAGCTATTAATTTTAGGGAAAGGTAAAATTGAAAAATTCAAACATATTTCTACAAATGTATGAATATAAACTAACACTTTAAGAACAACTAACTTTAAGATCAAAGAAAATATATTATTTATAAGGCTAATCTGTCATACATTTTATGCAATATCACAATGATATCATTCTAAATTATGTGTATTAAAAACATATGCATTCTAAATTCATGATAGCTCTTCTGGTTCTTAATACAAGATTAACTTTGTAACATATTAAATACGATATATAAGTTTAATTATTATGCATGATGACTTGTAAGTGGTGTGTACATTATATTTAGTTTTGTATTAATTTGATATAGATTTAAAATATAATTACAAGTATGTTGACAAAAAAATATAATTACAAATAATTATGAGAAGAAAAGTCTATGCATAGGAATAAGATATTTAAGTGATCCAATGTCTCTTTGGCTATGATTAGAAGCAAAGTCACATTCTCAACGGTGCACATGCGTCCACATTTTTTGCCCCGTACCCAATCATTCACTCCCAATTTCTTTTTAATATTTATTTAAGGTATATCGCTTTTATTATACTAGTATATTATTATCATCACGTAGCTTCTTTATATTAAGTTAATTTTTTTTTATATAAAACCTTTAATAAAAAGCGTTGGCATCCGTTTAGAACCAATTAGTTGGAAAAGGAGGTTTGGAATTAAGTTGATGCTTCAAGCTTAAGAAGCTTCTGTGCATTCTTTTGTGGCTTAACATAGTCCCTCCTTCCTGTACTTACTATAATATTAGATCTACTTTAGAATCGATTTGAAATGATTATTATATTAAGAATAATTTTATGCCCTTTATTCAAATTTTAGGAAAAAAATTCATATGATTAATTTTATACACTTTTTTTTAATAAAAGATTGATTATATGAGAGAGAGAGAGAGAGAGAGATAGAGAGAGAGAGAGAGATCATACAACTAAGATTGGTATTGTAGAGTTAGGGAAATTGAAAATTATCGAAACATCAATTTTGCAAAGGGGCTAGTAGAAAAAGAGTTTTAAATTTTATATACTTGATTCCTATTAAATTGGTAAAAGTGAATGGAAACAACTGCTTTAAGTTAACGAAAATTAAGTATATAAGCTTTCTCCCCAAATATATTTTATAGAAAAAAAGAAAATTATTGAAATGTGATCTCTAATTAAATAACACAATTAACATTTAAATTTTCCCTTTGTTGATAAAGGCATGATGATATATATAATAAAGACAATAGAAGAAGGATAAAGAAAATTGTTTACAAAATTATGGGTTAAGGGGTAAAAATGATCTGGAAGTTTTTTCAGAAGAGCGTTGGTCACACTGAAGTCGTCGAGGGGGCATTTTGGACCCTGCCGTTAAAAAATCCGTTAAAGTTAACTAACTTTTTTGTTGAAAGGCCGACGGTCAACGTTAGGGTTTTTAACGGCAGGGTCCAAAATGCCCCCTCAACGACTTCCGTGTGACCAACGCTCTTCTGAAAAAACTTCCGGATCATTTTTATCCTTTGACACCAAAATTATAAAACAGGGAAGGGGGCTATAAAAGAAGAACTGTAGTTCGATATTCTGAGGTTTATGGTTAGGTTAATGGGATGGACTAAAAAAAGATTAATTTATTCAATCTTATTTTATTTGAATTAGAGTTTTTATACAAGAGAAAACTTATTTTAAATCATGACCATATGTTTTTTTTTCCATGCAGTTTTAAACTCAAATGATAATATTTCAAAATTAATATATATGATTGTATGTAATTGAAAAATTTGACATATAAAGAACTTGTACCTAACTAGAATCATTTTATGTATTACCATATCTATGATATTTAATACATTCATTAAAGTATTTTATGAAGATTGTTTATTATATGCAAACTAAATGTTCCGTATCAAATCTTTATATTTATTTTGAATATCATTTTATAATGCATATTAATTATAATCATAAATATTATTTATTTTTAAAGATAAAGGAAAACGATAAAAAAAAAGATCTTGGAAGTTAATAAATGATATATATGTGTGAAAAGAATCAATAATGCAAAGAAGAAATCAAAACTCAAAATGGAATTTTGATAATTAAAAAAAAGACTAAATAAGAGGTAAAATGACTAAAACGCCCCCTAATTATTTCAATCTTTTCCCAATCGACCTTATTGGAGGCAATCTGCCAACATCGAAGCCCTTCTCGCCTGATGCCATTGGCCACCAACCTCCAATGTTAAGCTCTGTAAAAGAAAGTTGGTAATATCTAATTAAATGTTGGTAATTACTATATAAATTTGTGAAAAGCTAAAAATATGTATTTATTACATCGTAAAAGAAAATTGGTAATCCTTATGTAAAACTTGTGAATGAGTTGAAAGTGTGGTTCGATTATTTGATAAATAGAAATTGGTGATAACTAATGAAAGTGTATATGTGATTTGATTCCACTCTTCTTACATTCCAAAAACATTGGTGTTCATTGGGCCTTTAAGGCAATTTAATGTATACTGCAAAAAGAAATATAGGTAAACTTTTTAGATTTGACTAAAACTCATTTCCAGTTTTTATTAACGTATTTTTCACATTTAATTAGGTATTATCAATTTTTATTTATCACATAACAAATTCATATTTTCAACTCATTCACAAATTTTATTAAGGCAGTTCACATATTTCATAAGCTATTACCAAGTGACCAAACCACAATTCCATCTCATTAACAACTTTTTTGTAGGAATTATCGACATTTCAGAATATACTACCAATTTTTCTTTATTTAGCAATAAATCTACATTTTCAACTCATTCACAAATTTTTTTACAAGGGTTACCAATTTTTCTTCATGGAGGAGTTCCGGCACCATAGATTAGTGTCTAGTCGTTGAAGGGGTTATGGCGGTGGCCCTAAGTGATAAACTGTTGCCACCACTGGTGGTGGGGGTGGTTATGAACTTTTTTAAAAAAACTAAGGGTCTTTCCTATCTTTTTCCTCTTATTTTTTTTTATTTTTCTCAAATTTTAGAATGTCATATCAAGATCTGGTTCCTTGATTGTCCTTTATGAACTTTATCACATATCTCTATCATTTCACGTTTTTCAAGATTTTTTTTTTTTGTAATTTTCCCTAAAGATAATTATAATGCGACCGATATATTTCAAGTGGTTGATGATGATCTCCTCAAATTGCAAGACCTGTTCATATCCGGAATTAAAATCAACATTCTCTCTCATTTTATAAATTATTGAATTATAGTGCTTTAAATCACGGTTAAAACTTTTTTTTTTTTAATTTTTTAATAAAATTTAAACAATAAATGAGCGGTGCAAAATGGTTTGAAATGACCAAATAACTGCATCACATTTTCCCGTGACCCCACACCGCAATTTGCAGCTCTCTTCCCAATCCTCAAGCGACGTTCACTTGGTTTTCGCTGCTCAATTTCAGATCTGCGTCGCCAATTCTTGCTTGTCATCTTGCAAATTTCTCCAAAAACGACGAAAAATTATAAGACGCGAACCAAAGCATATCTGTCATCTCCATCACATAAATTAGTTCTATAATAATAAGTATTCATAATTATTCCAGAGAATAATAATAATAACAATGATAGGAAAATCTCGCATTTCATTCTGTACTAATGTTTTATACTGACCACAATCTCAGTCATATCTCATACTAGAGAACACCCACCCACACACACACACCAACGCTTACTGAAATGGCTT
>QFDD01007264.1:0-11257 GCA_006871305.1 Vachellia collinsii
AGTGTTGTATACAACTTAAACCCTAATAGTATTTGAATCCACACCAATAGCTAACTCCTCACGGATTGTTTGATACAAGGGATTTAGAGGGAAGGGAGTGGGAAATTTTTGTGAGTTCAATTTAAGAAAATGAAAGAAGTGTGGTTATAAAATTTTAAACAAAGAAAAGGTGTAAAATAAAAAAAAAGTAAAAAAAACTGATTAAGAACTGTTAACCCCACTTTTCTATTTTTAACATCCAACCTAAGATTGTTTAAAAGAATTACAATTATGTTCCAACCAATGAACATTATATCTGACAACTCATAATGACTTGTCGATAAGCCATTTTCACTTATAATTGACAAGTTCTTATGACTTGTTTGATATTATATTCTTTAATTGAAATTTAAGTATGATTCTCCTCAAAATTTTCCCTCCACTCATGTCAAATAGGCATTTAGGGTTAGGTTACATGTTAGGTGCGAATTGATAACCAATATATGCCATAAGCACAGGTCTCATTCAGATTTGTATTAACATTGCTCCAAACAATTGACTTTATATAGTGTTTTGCTCATGTTGGTGGTTAGTATGTTACTAAGTTGTCATCCTATATATATTATGGTTCGATGCATGCCTTTTTCTTACTCAATGTTTTTTTTCTCTTTTGCTCATATACGTATGAAAGTGCACAAGTACTAAATTCACAATCTAGTCATGTTTTAAATACACAAATTTGTTTATAATGTAAAAGAATTGTTATATTTATAAATAGAGAAAGAATATATATATATATATATAGTCTTTTTCTTCCTCACAAGGGGAAAAGGACAAAATTACAGAACTCCAACAAAAAAGGCAAAGTGCGCAGTGTTAATCTGAAGTTTGAATTTTTGGGTTCTCCTTATCTTCCCTTTTGAATTCTCTATTTATATTTCTAATATTCCGTCTTAACCCCCAATTTGTTGCAGGAGAGTTCATTTAATCTTAAAGAATTGTCGGATTTCATAAGTTGACGTAATAAATTTTAATAACAACATATTCAATTACAGCTCTAAACATATACTTTTTTTTTTTTTGTGTTTTCAAATGTGTCTTCTCAACATTGTCTCTTGATTTATAAAATATCATCAATGTGGTCCGCAACGTATTAACACGCTAGCTCCACTCGCCTTAATGATGAATTAGTAGAAGGCTATGAAATTGAAAGGAAATGTGCCATTAATAATATATTTGATTGATAAGTATGGTAGCAGTCACATATTGAAAACAAATTATCGTTTATATATTTCCTATTGATATATGTAGTTGAGAGATCAAATATTTCATCCTTTTCAAAGAAAAAACAAAGGAGAAACTAAAAAAAGATGAGCGTAATGACGGGAAGACGACAATTAAACAATTTATAAAATAAATATAATTAAATAAAGTGGTTTGTGTTATAAATTCATATAATAAATTCAGAAGCTGTATGTTATAATTAAATATAAAAGTTTAAATCATAAATTTAGAAGTTTCAGTGATACAGAATTTCTCAATTTACATGTAAATGTTCACATAAAATTTTCAATTGTTATTAATATACCCATTTAAATTAACAGTGGAAGTTACTTTTTTAATATAGTTCAGAAAAATATATGAAATCAGTTTTATTTTAATTTATATGAATATGAACTTCAAACTCTAATATAAACATTGCCAACAAAAGTAGTGTGAAGAATCAATAAATGAGAAAGCAATGTTTTAATTAATTAAAGAGAAAGAGACCAAAAAGCGAGGTTGATACCTGTGTTAGCTGAAGAAAGGAATGAAGTCAGAGAGAGAGAGAGCTAATGCCTAGTTCATTCAACAATGACATCAAAGTTTGAGATGAAGATTGGAGGATCATTCTCTTTAATTATGCAAATTCAGGTCTTCTCAATTCTCACTGAACAAATCACTTGTAGCTAATGGCTCAACAAAAAAAAAAGAACATCAATTTGGACTGCACGAAAGAACATTTTAGGTTTGACCCTTTTAAACTTACATAGGGTTATTTCTCCATTTAAACTATGTTTCGATTATTTTGATAATTATATTTGTAATTATTTTAATCATTTATAAATTACATAATCAAACATGATGCAAAGATATTGAAATATTTATGCGATTATATATCTTTTTTCTATCAGGGTTCAATATAACGATTTGATTTAAATTTTATTATTTAGATACAGTTTGACACTTTAATTTGCTAATATTAAGTATTTAAATTAGAAAAATATATTGATTTTTTGTTTTATTTTTCCAGAAAAAACTTATGTTATATGCTGAAGGTAGATAATCCTCATTCTTAATTTTTTTTTTTGCCGAGTCGTCATTCTCAATTGAGATAATAGAGAATGTACTAAATATATATGTGTGGGCGCGCTTGCATGATGGATGATTTTTATTATTGGGGGTAAAAATGAAAATCAAAATAATTTTTTGACAACGTTAATTATACAATTAGCTTTTCTTAGTTCCAGTAAATTAGGTAAAGTAATTTATTTTTGTAGACATGAGTGAGTAATGAAAAGATAATAATACTTTCCAAGATTACCCTGCAATTAAAATAACTATATTTTAATTATTTTTTATTTTTTCATAATTTATTTCTGCAATACAATTAACAAAATGGTGTGAAAATATTTGTGAAAAATATAATGTCATTGACTTTTTTACAACAATGCTTCTAATAAAATTGTTTTTAGTGAAACATACTCGAGCTTAGCATGATTTTTCATTTCTATGATTTTAGAGTTGACGGAGTCAACGTTTCCTAAATGAGGTCAAAACAACACACAATCCTAATTTACTGTAAAAACAATTGAAAATAAAAATTGAAACATTTTGAATTAATTTACTGTAATTATCCCCTCTGAAATAACTAGCTAAACTATAAAATAAAACATAAATTTTAAAGAAATAATTACAGAAAGAACACATTGCATTCAATTTACCAAAATAGTCTTTATTTTGAAATTTTCATTTAGTTTTTTTGTGTAGTAAATACTAATGATTAAAATTTTGTAAGCCATCTCTGACATTCGCATGGGCTTCACATTTTTTATATGTAGAGACCAGAGAGCATTTATTATTTGCGGCTCACACCTACCTGCTTCACCAAATGAAGCACCTCAATATTATTTTCATTATTGAATAGTAATTATTTAATTGAAGTCGCTGACACTGTTAATGATATTTTAATTTTTTTTAAAACATATGCATTTTTAATTGAAAATTATATCAGAATAAATCTTATTTAATTTATCTCTTATCATACTAAATCTATCATCTATCTTTTGACAGATTATTTAATATATATACCATTTTTATTTAATTTTTTTAGTAAATGTAGACAAAATATACGTAGTTTTTGTTGAAAAAATTATCAAATTGATTAAAAATTTAAGTGATTTTCTAACGAATGCTTGTTAAATGGAATATATCAAAAAATTAAATTATAAAATTGATAAATTAATATAATATTCTTAAAATTACATCTTTATAATCTGATAATTTAATTTAAAATATATATGCATGCAACATGTTTTTGGCCAAAGTATATAATTAAAACATTACATTATAAATAATTTTAAATAAATGAGATTAAATACTTAGAATTTTTGAAAAAAAAACGCATAATTATAAAGTTAATTAATTTCATAATATGATCAATTTTAATTTATTTAATAATGTAAAATTTGAAAAAAATATTAAACTTTTTTTAGGAAAGACAAGTGATGAAATAATTGTTAAGTAATGTTTATGGGCAATATGATCAAAACAAAATGTCAGCTAATCCTTGGATGAATATAAGTGGAACTTCAAAATAAAGTGGAGTTTTGTGTAATATATATTTTGATTTTAAAAGAAGTTTATACAGGTTTTCAAAATAAAAAACATTTTTATAATTTAAATTAAATAGAGAAAATATCAGTGTATTTTACTCAAACATTTATGTGTTCCCAAGATATACTCTTCAATACTCCTATTTATAAGCCTATTAAACCTATTTTATTGAAATTAAGACTGTTAATGTCTGTGATAGATCATAGATCGATGTGCATGCACCATTAAATGGATAAGTAACTAAAAATTTCACCCTATTAAATTTTTGCAATAATGTGTACTAGGTGACACGGCTATTCGTACGCGTTCAGTCACTTCACTTACGAGTAAGACATTCACTGTGAAGATGTATAAATAGAAGAGTTCATCCGTTTTCCTTCAACTTTTTCAATCATCCTCAAAAGTGAATAATTAGGGGAAAAAAAGGGCGGGAGAAGTTTTGACATTTTTCAGAAATTGACAAATCTCAATCAGTCAATGCTATAATTGTTGTAGGCTGCGTTTGGCACCACATCCTAATCCAAACGGATAGCTAGGATCTACTATGATGCAACATAACCCAATCAAATAATTCTGCAACGTAAATGCAAATATATCTCCAAATTCAAGAAATAATAGTAGTTCCCATTTTTTAAACTTGTAGAAAAATGTAGATCTTTTCACTTTTAACTTTTATAAATTAGGATTTAAAATAAAGGATTGTACTAGAATTTAAAATATGCTAACAATTTGATGTAATAAAGGATGAACGATTGAAAAAGAAGTATGAAAATCACTACTCCGTCCTATTTATAAAACTTTATCTTAGTTTTTTATACAAAAACTTTTATAAAGTAAAGATAATGAAGTTATAATAAAGCAGAGAGAGAATGTTTTATTTGGTTTCACCTATAAGTCACCTCATTAAATTTTTTATATGAATGTAAAATTTTACCCCTCATTTATTACATATTAATTTTACTTTTTTATATATTATAATAAATATTATTTAGGGATAAAGTTAAATAGTTATTGAATTTCAAGACATAGTCAATAAAATTTAAAATTTTCTATGATAGATGTGAGATAAGCTGAAAATATCTTATAAAGAAGATCAATGGAGTATACTAATATTATTTGGAGCTAGTTTAGGTGAAAAGTATGTGATAGGGTTTGGCAAATATCAATAATGAACTCTTTTAACGGGAAAGAACAAAACAAAACAGAAAATGGAGATCATTAGTTACATTGCGAAAACGTCAAACTCAAAAAGAAGGGTACATAATACATTAATTAGAGACTAAATCTTTTGAAATTATACTAATTAACGATATAATTTCAATATTAGAGCGCGCATGAAGGACCATAAGGTGAAGACCGTATATCTTATTGGTATTGGGTCGTACGTCGTACCTATATTGTGAAGCTAATTAATATAGCCACGAACCTCATTAATTAAACAAACCTCACAAAATGTGATCCCTTTCCTTTTCTTCACAGATATTTATAAAAATATGCACTTTTTTGATATTATCAACTCAAGCTTGGACCTTCTAGTCACAAAAAGAAGGCAATCTTAAATCCAATGGCTCTTTAAATCCCGTTTTAATGATGAAGGTAACATTGCCCCATCAAGCTGGTAACAAGCCATGGAGCAATTAATATTAATAAGGCCAACTGGGAAAGCTTATCTTACTCTTTTCCCCCCCTAAGAGTAACTATTTTTCTATTGGAAACATGTTTAGGACATTATCAGACATTAAATATAGATATTTCTCTCAAAAGGGATCCAAACCTTAAGTTATCATATTGTGAGAGATTACTAAGTACTAATTTGTTTATATATCTATTTAGCTGGGTCAAATTCTTGTGTTATCACATTTAATTAAAGGTAATTCTTTTAAGAATGTTTTCTACATCTGTAAAAATTAAACTCGAACTCAAGACCCCATACTTAATAGAGTCAAAAGAAAGTTAGTGGATTAAATATGTCAAAAACAACAATTTATAAAATTAACCTTATTAAATTTGTAGGGGGGTACGTAAATATATATCATTATAAAAATATAATTATAGTAATAAAATGAAATTCCATTGTTGATAGAAATTCCATTGCTAAATTCCTGTCTCTAATCCACCACTAATTTCAATTTTGTGATGGATTAGAGACAGAATTTGTTCATCACTAATCCGTCACTAGTTAACGACAAAATTCCGTTGATAAGCAAATTAGGGACAGAATTTTCGTCACTAAATTCATTTGCTAAAATCCTGTCAGTAGTATATATTTTTCAAAGGATTAACTGTCATTTGATTTTATTGAAATCACTGTTAATATGTTTCAACTAAATCTAAAAAAAACTTAAAATATTTCTGTGTGTTTAAGAATTTAATAATTTTTTAACTTTACCTCTATTAAATTTACTTTCTTTAGAAGTTATATGACACATGCCAAAATTTAATGAGTCGTGAAAATAGAAGCTAGCGATAAAAAATTAATGGCATGCCTTATCATTAAAATCAAACTTTTTTCTCTTTATCTACTAGAGTAGTCTACTTAATTGTGGATAGGGTACATAGTGGAAAAAAACTTAATAACATAGATGTAACAAATAGGATTTATATTTTGGATGATAAAAAGCTAGAAGGAAATATTTATATTTTGGACAAGAAAGAATAATATTACTTATTTTATCTAGTCATATTTCTAAATCATTTCTAACATTTTTTACTGAAAGTAAGGAAAATCTTAAAACTAATTCATTTTCTCTAAAGTTTAACATGTTTCCTACTTTACCCACATTCATTATATTCTTAAAAAGTTTATATCTTCTTACTGAACATTAATTGTATAGGAATAAAAGGATAAATTTGTAGTCTAGTGGAAGGGAAAATGAATGTTCTCCTCCAGATCCCTTAACTGGTATCTGGACCATTAAAATTGTAAGGGTTAGCATAATCTTTAATCCATTAAATTTGTCCTCATTTTAATTTTTGTCCTTCAAGTTTTAAAAACAGTAGTTTTTTAAAGGATAAAATGGTCCAAATATTTATTAGATTACAGAAACTAATGTTTTAAGTAAAATAAAATGTGAACAACCAAAACTAAAATGAGAACAAAATTAAGGAACAAAAAATTGTATTAACCCATATTTCAATCTAATGGTGGAAAAGGGAAAAGGAGGGGTAGAGGAGATGATCCATTTCTAGTGAAAGGGGCTGGCTACTTAAACACGGAGTCTCAGTTCAATTGAGTTTGCATAATGTAGAAAATACTTTTATTAGGAGAGCTAATTCCAATTAAGTTGGACAATATTAACCCAATAAGATAGCCTTATCAAAAGGGATAGAATTGTAGTAAATAATTAGTGTGATGCTTTATAAGAAGTATTACAAAACTCCTTGTCCAAAAACGTTATAAATAGAATCAAAGATAAACTCAAAACCGCTAAATATTAAGCAAGCACATATGTTTGTTAGATAAGTTACACCCATAGTTGAACTTACTTTTTCACGTTTGACTTGTTCCTTAAATTATGTAAAAGCCGAGCTATAATTTTTGTTTTTTTTTGGGAAAACCATGTAAAAACTTTTTGTACAAGATGGATGGACGTCGAGCGTTGAGTGGCGTGGAAGGCATCATTAAATCTCTTCATCTGCCACCTTCATTGCATTGGCCCCCATTGCCTTTAAAACTCAACCTCCCCTTCCCTCACTGCTTATCATCAATACCTTCTCTTCCTCTCTATTACTATTCTCCTTCCCTTCCCTTCCCTTCTTCATCCCCATTTCAATTCTCTCCAATTAACCACACACACACACACACAGACCACGTCAACATGCCTCCCATGTTGCCGGAATTCTCCAGCTCCGTCAAGCTCAAGTACGTCAAACTAGGTTACCAGTACCTAGTCAACCACATTATCACCCTCACCCTCATCCCCATCATGGTCGCCATCTTCGTTGAGGTCTTACGTTTGGGTCCCTCTGAGATTCTCAACCTCTGGAAATCTCTTCATTTTGATCTCGTTCAGATTCTCTGTTCCGCTTTCCTCGTCATCTTCATGGCCACTATCTACTTCATGTCCAAGCCTCGTGCCATCTTCCTCGTCGATTATTCCTGCTTCAAGCCCCCCGTCATGTGCCGTGTCCCCTTCTCTACCTTCATGGAACATTCCAGACTCATCCTCAAGAACAACCCTAAGTCCGTCGACTTTCAGATGAGGATTCTTGAGCGTTCTGGCCTCGGTGAAGAAACCTGTTTGCCTCCGGCCATTCACTATATTCCTCCAAAACCTACCATGGAAGCTGCCAGATCGGAGGCCGAGCTTGTCATTTTCTCCGCCATGGATTCTCTCTTCAGAAAGACCGGCCTCAAACCTAAGGACATAGACATCCTTATAGTGAATTGCAGTCTCTTCTCTCCCACCCCTTCTCTGTCAGCCATGGTTATAAACAAGTACAAACTCAGAAGCAACATCAAGAGCTTCAATCTCTCCGGCATGGGCTGTAGCGCCGGGTTGATTTCTATCGACTTGGCTCGCGATCTTCTTCAAGTTCATCCAAATTCAAATGCTGTGGTCGTGAGCACTGAAATTATTACCCCAAATTACTACCAAGGCAAGGAGCGAGCCATGCTTCTTCCCAACTGTCTTTTCCGAATGGGCGGTGCCGCGATACTACTAACTAACCGCCGGTCGGAGTGCCGGCGAGCTAAGTACAGATTGGTCCACGTTGTTCGGACGCACAAAGGGGCCGACGACAAGGCGTACAGGTGCGTGTTTGAGGAAGAAGACAAAGAAGGAAAGGTCGGGATTTCTCTGTCCAAGGATCTGATGGCCATAGCAGGTGAAGCTCTGAAGTCGAACATAACGACGATGGGGCCGTTGGTTCTTCCTGCGTCGGAGCAGCTTCTCTTCCTCTTGACTCTAATCGGAAGGAAAATCTTTAACCCCAAGTGGAAGCCATACATCCCAGACTTCAAGCAAGCGTTCGAGCATTTCTGCATCCACGCCGGAGGCAGGGCGGTGATCGAAGAGTTGCAGAAGAACCTACAGCTGTCGGCGGAGCACGTGGAGGCGTCGAGGATGACGCTGCACAGGTTCGGGAACACGTCGTCGTCATCGCTGTGGTACGAACTGAACTACATAGAATCAAAGGGAAGGATGAAGAAAGGAGAGAGAGTGTGGCAGATAGCGTTCGGAAGTGGATTTAAGTGTAACAGTGCGGTGTGGAAATGTAACAGAACGATCAAGAAGCCGATTGAGGATAGTCCCTGGGCCAGTTGCATTGATCAGTACCCAGTTCATATTCCTGAGATCGTTAAGCTCTAGGCAACGAAAGTTCAAGAAGGACGAGGTTGATCGGTCGTTGGCCTCGCTTCTCGATTATAGTTCTCTCTGCTAAAGTTGATGATGATGATCTGTCATGCTTCTTAATGCTACTCACCAGAATTTTTTTTTCATATTTAATTTTGAGTATTTTCTTGATGATGATGATGATCTTTGCGTCACAGAAGAAAGTCCGTCGGCATATACATATGATTATTCAGATTTGATCTGGATATATAGATCATCTCTGACCCTGTTGTATGTATATTCATGTAGCGCGTCATATTTGTACGTTATCCCATTTTTTTCCGGAGAAAAAATTTATTTTTCTGCGAACAGATTACAGTAGACTTTCTCATTGATTAATTAGGACTTGAAAATAAGGGATAGACTTCACATTAGTATTTATACATTATACATGAATATTATGAATAAAAAATATTCGGTATTTAAATATTATGTATCACTTTTTTTCAAGATATATGTACCTTTTTATTGGATGCAATTATGTTCAGGATATTCTCGGGTATTAAATGCAGATATAAGTTCTAGCAAGAATTCAAATTCGTAGTTTGCTATGTTGTGAGAGACTGACTCCTAAAAAAAACCTATTTTAGTTATCACATATCACTTTGTTATTAGTAACTTTGTTCATAATAACATCAATGTGCAATAGACTAATTACGTCTTCAGACAAGTAATATTTGGCAAAACCTACCAATTAATGATCTGTTGGTTGTTAATTAAGTTTCCTTCCGTTGTAGTAATTTCTTTTTGTTTGTTTAATCATTAATTTCATCTCTCACTACTAGACTGAGTACAGATTTAATGTGACAAATTAACTCCTTCCGCTAAGTCGAGTGTAGCTTTGGTGTGGCATGTCAACTTGTTGTATCCGTTTGGAGTATGTCTTGCTGGGGGAAAATGAGTTAAGTTAGGTTAATTACATTTACATAAATTTTAATTAAGTCGTCTTGATAGAATGCGTTATTACAAGATAGATTCGGTCTTATGAATCACTCCAGTCCCAATTCCAAGTCCCAGCAATCAAATTAATTAACCAGTTAATTAAATAAGAAATTATAGTTGGACGAATCATTGGTTAATGCATTATTATTCAACCAATAAGTTAGGACTATGTTTGTTTACATCTCAATATTATGTGATTAATTTCCACATAAATTTTTATACACTTTTTTCCATTGCTATTATAAACACCGGATAGCATAGCAAGAAGCTTAAGTATAATATACTTTTTTTCTATTTATAACGTAGAAAGAAAAAGGTTTTTGTTTTGATTTACAAGTCATATTATTAAATTTTTTATATGAATTTGCAATTTTACAATTTATTTATTATTGTATTGATTTTATTTTCATAGATATAATGTATATTAAATAAAGATAAAGTTGAAAAGTTTTAAATTTTAATTCAGAGTTAGTAAAATTTAAGGTTTTTTATTTACATAAAACAAGTTAAAAGCAACTTGTAAATAAGACTTGAGAAGTATTTTTGCTTTGGAAGTGGATATATGATTGTTGGTATGATACGTTTATACGGAGACATATATATATATATATATAAGGCTGGAGAGCTCCTTTTTTTTAAGGTTTAGAATTTTTAATAAATTTATTCTAAAATCTCAAATTATAAGAAAAATAATTAATTAAATTTTAATCTCTAAATTTTAATGTTAAAAGTTTAATAATGCAATAAATAAGATAAAAATATTTTGTATAAAGCCAAAGCTAAATTATTTAAATATCGAAATTATGATTATAAAATGAAAATAAAGGAAGATGATGGGAAAGATGAAAAAAAGGAAAGGTTAATCTCCCCTGCTACATGGGCACCGTTCAGTTATAATTATGTTATGGGAGTGAAAGGTTAACTAATGTTTTTACGGAATTAATATTGACTTAATAAAAGTATTGGCTTAATTAAGATTTGTTGAGAATCAATGTGATAGGTCTCCAGGAGTGACAGCACGTATATATTCACATTTTTTGGGTGAATTCTGAATAATGATAATGATATGCAAAAGAAGTTGTTCATAACTTTTTGAAAATAAATTTCAACTGAAACATTGTTCT
>QFDD01007265.1:0-11238 GCA_006871305.1 Vachellia collinsii
TAAAAACAAAAAAATAGAAAATAAATAAAAAAAGTATTTTTAAAAAATAGAATCAAACACCCCCATACGTCTCTCTTCAAACTGCCAAAATGCCCTGCCTACATTTGCTTGCGTGTATGTCTTACGCACACACAAGCGCACACATTATGAACAGCTTACTGGGTGCGATCTTATCCAGACAAACTTCTATTGGCCCATATACTACTTCAACAATTCTTTTCTTTTTTTAAATTTGTAATTTTCAACCTTGTTTTATTATGCACAAGTATTACAATTTGACTTTTTCCACGATCACCTTCAATAATATTCAATTTTCCGTGTAATTGTCAAACTATGTATTCATTTACGGCATATCTGCTTTCATTTTTCCTCCTAGATCTGCAAAATTATGAACAAATTCGAACTTATGGTCCGATGATGATGACTTAAATCGGAGTATTGATATTGTGTTTACAAAAAAAAAATTATAAAGTATCGATACTTTCTATATATAAAATAAATTTAAAAAGATTATCAAGTAATTCTTATGAATAAAATTTTAGAATACGGATGATAAGAATACAAGTTGAATCATAAATAAAAAACCTTTAAATTTTATACAATTTGTGTAACGTCATCAAATCATTATTTTCTCTTTTGCAATTTCAAATAATAATGTTCAATTAAAAAATTCTCAGTGATAAATACGCACAATATACCCCTTTAACACTTTAACTAGTGAGCCATTAACTAATTTATTAATCAGTTCAAAGACGGATCAAATTTTGTTAACATAAGAAAATAATAAAGAAAGAGAACTCTTAACTTTAAATTGATATTTGCAATTTATTTTTTAAAACAATTTGTCCATGACCTACTTGTTATTAAATCGGTCTTTTAAAATATAAATAAAAACCCGTTTAGATCCGTACAAAACAATACTAGAGACGACATGTATCACATATTTTTAACAATTCATGATATTATGGCTCATTGTTCATTGAAATGCAATCCCTCTCATTTTGACATGTTCAACGTTGATGTAATCTAAAAACTTAGTGTATAAGGATAATAAAGTCAACCCTGGGATCAAATATCTTAAACAGGCATCATTATCCAATATTAAGTTAATAACAAATTGCATGATTTAAATGAATTATAAACAAGGTCCCTATTGTGTAAAAATGCGAAGAGAAAGGGTAGAATGAAAGCGATACATGCAAATCCAAGCTCAAATCGACGAGCCAACCCCCAAGTTGGCTCATCAAAACCAGCCAACCTGATAGGTTCATCAATTCACCGGCTTCGTTTTAGATGGGAAAAAAAAACCAGGCAGAAAAGATAGGAAAGAAAGAAAGCCAGAAAAGATTTCCAGAAAGGAGCTGAAGAAGATCAAGGATGAAGAAGTAAGAAGCACAAGAACGCGATCCCGCAGAGCACGGATAACAGCACAAAAAAATTACCCGGGCTGCTTCAATCGTCGTTGGGTAACTCACGAAAAATATTAATGGTAGCATCCTTTAATATTTTAAACTTAAATTTAATAACATGGAAATCATAGGGAGTTCATTACAAACTCTTAAAAACACAAAACCTACTTGAAAATGAGCGTCAAATGTAACGGCTACTAGATTAATTTTCTCATGCATAGACCATCAACCGTATCGCCCAAGCCTTCAATACTAGAGATAAGTAACAAATTGCTGCCATGAGAAGCAACCACATTGAATTGGAATTGAGAATATAAAAATAAAGCTGGAAATTGCAGGTTAACTGTTCATTCTAAACCACAATTATACATCCAACATCAGTCACCCGCTATGCTACTGGAGGCAAAAAATATACAATGGATGTGAAAGTGAACTGCTAATAAGTGAAAACAGCAAACATATCCATGAAAAAAACAAAAAACAAAAAAGGAACTAGGTTCTGCATTTGCAAACTTGAAATTCCAACGAGCATCAACTCAGGTCACGAAAACGCCCCAGAATTGACCACACGAAATTTCCTTCCAACCCAAACACATCAGTTGCCAAACCGACTCCTTCCCCATGGGGGAATCCTGTGCCCGCCTCCTCCATTGCGCAGTGCATTATTACTATTATTCGGCCTTGATAGAACTCTCATTCTTTGCTCCTTCATGTTTGCAAACAGTGAATCCAACGTTTGTGGTCTCTGCTTAGGCGTCACATTCAATTCCTCCTGTACCTGCTGCCGCCGCTGCTGCTGCTGAGAAGGCCGGGGCTGCTGAGAACAAACATACAAATTCAACAAAATTCTCAGCTTAATAGATCATTCAAGCTTTGGTTCTTCTAAGTGAGCTAGAGAACCTCAAATTGCAATAGCATCTGATGACACTATAGTCTATGAATGGAAAAAGATGAAAACCTAGAACTTCAAATGAGATCTATAGCCTCATCATAATAAAGTGATTGGCCACTAACAACTAGCTATACATGAACCCTAGCATCTCAGTAGTTCAAGCCCCACCCCCTTCAGCCCAGGCAGGGGGGTCAAGTCCATCTTTCTTAGCTGCACCGTAAGCTCATATGCATAGAATCCACAAGTGGCAATTATGTCTAGATAATAGATATCCGTCTATTCATCATAAAAGGAGTTTCAGCTAATCATGAATGACAGTTATTGCAAGAGTTCTCTCCCTGAAAATGTTCAGAATGTTGACCTTTGAACGTAACATCTATAACTCAAAACCAGAAAAGATTAATGTAGTCACACCTTTACAGCAAAATATCCACTAGCAGCCCTTCTCTGACCCGTTGGTACCCCAAACCTGCACCAAGTAAAGAGATGATTGAAGAGTAGAAATACAATACATTGAAGATACTTCATCAAGAGCTTCAAGCAGAATCCAAATTGCTCAGCACCATGAACCATTATTAGAAATAGGAAGGCTCACCTCGGAATCTATCTATATCCAACTAAGAAAGAAAAAAAAATAAGGATAATGGTACCCTGGTTACAAATTCCAATATCACCTCAGAACAAACTTAAAACAATTTCCATGTAATCCTCCAAGTTGGAAAATGATCTGGATCCTGATTAGCACCCAACAGTTTGTTGTGACACCTCACAGTTCAGTAATGACAACTCTCATGGAGGCTATCATAAAGTGTGAAACTTCACAGTACACAACTGGAAACCTCACAATACTATCATGCAGTAAACGATTGAAAGAAACCCCAAGGCTACACTTCACAGTACACAACTGAAAACCTCAAAACACTATCATGCAGTAAACCATTGAAAGAAACCCCAAGGCTACCAAGCCGGTCTTCACCTCAAAGATCAAATCACTGTCAAGTAGTAGCCACAAAAATTTATCTGCACAGTGACCAGGGCACATTTTCCCCTCACCAGAAAACACTGAAAGTCACATCTGCGCAGTACTAAGGAAACTTGAACTCAATCACTTATAGAGAGCAGCATCATCCCCCACAATATTCATGAAACCCAGACCCATTGATTTACTTGATTGTGCACCACAAAACATCTTAGAGACAAGCCCCAACAAAGGTTCTCCTGATTCTTGGCCATAAAAAAGAATTTCTTATTCAATAACGAAGAAAAAACCATTCGTTTTTCTGGCCAGTGGATGACAATATCAACAAATGAAGAATCAGTCAACATGAAATACAAAAGTGGCAAGTTGCAATTTATGAAATGGTCTGATTAAATAAATGATCCCATAGGAAGTGCATGCATCCCGTAGCATTATCTCAGAACTTGAAACCATTATTATTTTGAAGCAGGGCACATTTAATGTGAAGGGATACACCAGCAAGAACCACAACCCAAGAGCAAGAAATACCAACAGCCAAAGAAAAAGTAACCACTCTCACTCAAAATGAAGGCAGGAGTCTACAGGAGTAACCATATATGCAATAATATCATGGGATCATCTCTTCAAAACGACTAGCAAAAAGCCTTAGATGGTTTAATGCCACAATAATCTACATTGCCTCTAAACAACAGAGCTGTTTTCCCATGGGAACCAGCCACTATATAAGCACAACGTGTGTGTCTGGACTTCTGAGCATATCCGATGCTACCCTCTCCAGACTTTGTGAAATGTACTTCAACAAATAACCTTTATCATATTTCTTCTAGCATCTAGTTTCCAGTGGAACTGGATCCATTTAACTTATACTCCAATCTTATCACCAGCAAATTCAAATGACTTAGCTGCAATTCTCTAGCATGAATATCCGTAGTGACAATATATTTAAATCAACTCAAACTGTGAAGGGAGTTTGCAGAACAGTGATATGAGGTTATAATGCAATCATTCAATTCAGAAATCTCATTAACAAGTGGCTGGTTCCCATTCATCGTGACAAAATGGCTCCTTTTGCAGAGAAAGAAATCATAAAGGCACATCTATGATGTCATCACTATAACAGATGGGCCAAGTTTTACCTGCAATAAAAAATTGCAATTATTGACATCAATAACACAATATATTTTCTAAAGTTCAGTACTTACACCTAGTTCTTCTCCCATCGTAACAAACCATAGAGAAAGACATAACAGTTAAACTAATACCTTGCTTTATTCCGGTTAGCCATCCTACTGCGGTTTGAAGCCCTATTGCGTAAAGGAGCAACTGCAGCTTTTTGTGCAATCTCAGCTGCAACAGGAAATTGGTTTTCCTGGAAGTTTGATCTTCTCTTAGCAAGAACTCCCTGATCACAAATTCAGAACATTCAAATAATTTAAAAAAGTTAGTAAGAATAGCAGCAAAAAAGAATAATGGTTAGAAACTTAGGACTGAGGACACCTCATAAGTTGACACACCTGTCTGACAGAAGATCTTGACTCCATAAAACGGCGTAGCTTTGAAGATTTATCCTGAGTAAGACCGTTTGAAAATTTCTGGCCTTTATTCTGTAAAGGCATGGAAATCATGCAAAATAATAAGGACCATCAGTATTCTATTCAATGCAACAACATATGACAAGGAAAATAGAGAATGACCATCCCAAAAACACTTACCGGAACTCTTCTTAGCCTCTTCGGCTTGGAAGTATTTTTAGACATTCTGATTATATCATCTGTTGATTTTACCAGCATATCAGATAAAGTACGAACAGGAATATGAAGAAAGGCTTAAACAGAACAGTTCTATCAAGCAAACCTAGCGTCATGTCCATTTTCTTCTCTGTAAGTGCAATCGCCTCAGTTGAGAGTGGTTTAGCTGCCATCTGTTAATACAAAAAGAAATTAATACAGCTACACACATATCCTGAGAAACTAGAAATGATTCTCCGTAGAAAGAATCCAACCGAGGGGGAAACGTTAAGGAACAACACAGAAGAGCAACTGCTACCCTCCATAGTCTTGAACGCACAAATCAATCATAAAAAGAAAACATAGAGCGTTCATAGAATAAATTGATGTAAAACATGCCCGATAGCATTTGATTATTAAAAAAGACACGCTTTCAATCCAAATATTCTTTTTCCTCCAGGAAAATTTCAAAACAAAGAGTAAGAATCTGCGAAAAAATATCTGCTGCATAGATCATTCTAAACAATATAGCCTTAACCACAGATATTATTGGATGATAAAAAAAGATACGCTGTCAATCCTACACTTCCTTTTCCTCATTGAAAACTTCAAAACGAACTAAAAAAACTACGAAAAATATCCGCTGCATCGATCACTCCAAATAATTGCCGTAACCAAACAAACTCCGATGCGACTATAGATCTATAAAACAGTGAAAACGCCTCATAGGGATGAAGCGATATGGAAAATCATTCAGGGGGAGGGGGGAGGGAGAGGGAGAGGGAGAGGAATTGGATGGAGAAAAGGCTTACTCTTAAGAAGTTGAAATTCGATGCTGCAATCGACTTGCAAGAAGCTAGGGTTTTGCACAGCACTCAACCAGAGACAAAAACGAATAAAATTGTAGAATATAGATGGAACCAGAGGGGCGCAGTACTAATAGATGTCGGTGGCGCCCAATGAGTCGGCGGACGCGGATCTCCTGTATCAGCTCTACGGAGGGTTCCAGAATGAGCCAATTTCTTCTATTTTTCATTTTTTCGCCTCGACCTTACTATAAATTAACCTGTTTTTTGGAGGCAAAAAAAAAAAAAAAAAACCTGTTTTCTTTTGTCCGCTTCGCTGGACTCGCGGCGAGTAGCTAATGTATTTAACATTTTTTTTTTGATTGCATGTAACTAACATTTTTGCTACATGACTTATAGATAACGATAATGATGATATAAAATTTGGAACGATAAACAATTAAGTTATAAATAATTTAAAAATTCAGCGATCGGGTTGTGTCAAATTATAGTTGAAGCCAGTAAATAATTAATTTTCTCTTTTTTATAATATCATTTTGACTTTTCCTTAAAATAACTAATTTTAATTTATTTTTGTCTGAGTAAAAATCATAAATCCATTAAAATAATCTAATAATGGCAATTTTTAACAAAATAAAATACATTCTTTTTTTATATCGTAGTTGTAAAATATCTATTTTATTTTAAAATTCTATATAAACTTATTTTTAGATTAAAAGTTTCATAACATACAATTCTTTTAAAAAGTAATTGTATGCAATGTGAGGTAAGTATGTGAGAAGAAGTTTATCTCAACTTATATGAAAATGATTTTAAAAGCAATTGACAAACATGTTCGTATAATTGTAAAACTCATTTTAAACAGCTTTCTAAACATCCATTTAGATACTCAAATCACTCTAAAATTTCTCTTCAAATGATTATCAGTCAAAATAAGATAACATGACCGACTCTTATTGTAAACTATAGTTTATAGTACAATTTACAATGCAAATGCAAACTAGATCTTACGCTAAAGATATTGGATGCAATCAAGTGTTTCAGTCGTATAGAAAGAATTTGATTTTGTTTGTAAGATTGAGGCTTCCAATCTATTGAATAAAAATAAAATCATTTTAGAAAAGCTACCTTTCTTTCAAACATTCAGTAGATTTTTAACGGGAAATGCCATAAGAAAGACGAATATGGAATTGAAAGAGTCGCGTGAACCGTGTAATTCGAATTGAAAAGACAGCACAGATTGTGGAGAGGATTCGAGAGAGACCAGGATGTCATTTGTGTAACTCAAACTGAAAGAGGCGATTCCTGTGACTCAAATGAGAGAAGAAAGAAACAGAGAAAAAGGATGTATTACACTAACAAAAGCCTTCACTTCCTTTTGTCTTTTTAGTCACTGAACAAAACATGGGTCTAAACTAAACACGTTGGAAGAAGAAATAAACATGATTATTAACGATAATAGCAAGACTATATGATGTATCCAACAAAGAACATATTAATCATGCAATGGCAGCGCCTGACTTGATTAAATAGTGTGAATTCAGAATTAAGTAGAATACATTAATTATTTGGTAACAATATTATTCTCAATTCCGCTCATGGATCATCCAAGAGTCGATGCTATCTCTATAGCCACTAATCTGGGACGAGTAATACCTTATTCCAGAACTCACGCTTCTATCCTACTATGGAAAAAAAGAATCAGTTTTCACCATAAATCCACTTTTCTGCATTGCTCGTGTAATTTACCAACTCCTCTGGCTTAAACCATAACTTAATTTCGTCCTTAGCAGTCTCTGGTCCATCACTCCCATGAATGATATTTCTGTGCGTAATTATAAGAATTCTTAGGTTAGTGAATCAATGTGAAGAATCTAGCTAGCCAGTCGTGTTGTTATGAAACAGTACCTTCCAACAACCACAGCCAGATCACCTCTGATAGTTCCAGGCTCAGATTTCTGTGGATCAGTGGCTCCAATTAGTTTTCTGCCATAGGAAATAACTCCCTGCCCTTCCCAGACCTGTGACATCAATTTTGGGGAGGAAAAAGACGGTTAGGTACATCGGTTTGCAAAACAATCCGTTAAAGGGCAGAGACATTGAGGCAATTCTAACCATGGCGATAACAGGACCAGAGCTTAGGAATTCGCAAAGGCCATTGAAGAAGGGTCTTTCCTTCAGGTCATGATAATGCTTCTGTGCAAAATCTTTTGAAGGAACCAATATTTTAATTCCCACGAGTTTAAACCCTTTCCGCTCAAAACGAGATACGATCTCTGAAATCTGAAATATAATATCGCGTCAAAATATATATACCCTTATTGATGTAGTAATGGGGAGAAAGACCATGATTCTAAAAGGCTGTATTGGACTAACACATTGCCTGACAAACAAATCATATAATTATACTTTCACTTTACCAGCCCTCTTTGGACTCCATCGGGCTTAATGGCAATGAAAGTGCGCTCCAACTGCGCAGGAAAGGAGAAGCAAATTATTCGCGCATTAGGATAAAGAAGAAAGGGGGGGGGGAGTTGAGAATCAAAAGAAAAGTAAGTAATTATGTTGTCGAAAAAAAGTCAGGCGTACCTCAGCAGCATGTGCATCTTGATCCTGGAGCAAGTAAGCTACAATACATTGGGGAAGGAAATTTCCAGGAAAAAATTAGGGATTGAATATCGACCGACGCGTGCGGACTCAAATTATCATAAAATTCTCAGCATATAGCAAACTGAAATCTTTGTGACCTTACATTCTGATTCGATAAACTGATGCGCGAGATAACAGACACTAGTAATCAACAAATACATCCAAAGACGCACAACCCATTCACGTATGTAGTTGCATTCTTTTCAATTTGAACCGCCAAAAAGTTTCAGACAAAATTTTGAAACAAGTGTAATTCTCGTTCAAACCTGCAGCAGGAAGAGCGAGAACCCCTGAAAACCATGATCTGGGTCCATTTCCGGATTCAGACTTCCAAATGTTTGAAGCAAAAAGAGGTACTTTCCTTGTAATTGAAACAGCAGCAGCAGTAGCTACAGTGCTCCCTTCTGTGAAGAAGATGAATTCAGTTATTTCTAAGAGAATAAAAAAATCCTCAAAATTCCAACACATATACTGCATACCGCAGATAATCCTCAATCAGTACCCTTTGTTTGGGAAACAAAAAGACGAGTGAAACAAAGTGAAAGTAATGAAAATTGTCAGTATATCTGGAGATGATTCATGTTTCAATACATTGCTATTTCTCAAAAGCATAAGAAGACACAGATATATTCCAACAACGCTCCCCCTCCAAAAAAAAAAAACAAAAAGAAGAAGAGAACTATAACAATATAGTTCTGTCCAGATTATATGATGGATACACGAACGAATGACAAATATCGTTTTCCTGAAATTTTAATTTGACATGAGCTTCAATATTTTATATTTTCCAATCCACGATATCAAATTGAATAGTCAAGAAGGGAGCAGTGGTTCCATAAAATCGTTGAATACACTATAGAGTGCAGAACAAACAATATTAAAGAATGTCGAATAGCAAAAAGAAAGATGTCACCAAACCCGATAAAGCTTATATACATATACATATATATAATTAAGAGTCATCATGTCAAGAGGCAGCACATATCAAGTTTGTGACATCGAAAACTCAGAATAGTTAAGATCCAAGAGACCAACAGCAATGTGAAACTGGATCCGCTAACATATAAAAGGAAAAAAAACAGCTTCATACAAGTGGGAAATGCATTTCCCGGAGTGAAGAAAAATCCATGACAGATTCATGGGGTTGAAGGATGATCATCGGCAAAGAGCGCGCAACCAAAAGAATAGACAAAAGCTCAATTCAAGCACCGCAGCTCAGAATTTGTGTGATAACAATCAATTCACAAAAGGAAGAAAAAAGATCAGAGCATGTTATCAAGCAGATAATGAACCCAGAATAATGGGAGAGTGAATGGGGAAAAAAATTAAACAAGAAGAATAGTAATGAGGGAGAAGAAAGTACCGGAGTAAAAGCGAGAGCCCCTGGAAGCAGAGAGAAAAGATCTCACGGCTCTAGAAGCAGATCTGCAGACTTGAGAGCTCATGTTGGAGGGGTTGAGCTTGCGCCACTAATTGAAAAGGAAGAGAAGGAACAAAACAGGGATAGTGGAGGCGAGCGACGTGTGACAATTTTGTCCGTGATGTTGGTCTGTAATATATGACAAAAGTAACCTTCTGATTGGTCCCGTGCGGCTCGCGTTATTCCGTTTTCGTATTGCTCCTATAATTTTTATTTTATTATTAATATTATATAGTTGAGAACCAATAATTATTCTCATTTTGGTAACTTTGGTAAATGCGCCTGTCTTTGTGGCTCGTAGGCACGTTGCGGTTAGTAATGTATGCCAGTCAAATCCTAAAGCAGGCATGGCTGCATGACATGCGTCCACGTGATTTTAGTCGAATCTGATCTTGCTCACTGAACCGCACCGCAGATTCTCTCAAGTGATCCTCTCTGCGGTTTGTTCGTTTAATGGTCTAAAATCTAATTTCATCAATTGTCCCTTCTTGTCTTCGCTATTTCTTTTCCTGGATGGTTCGTGTTATTGGAAATCAATTATGGCCCTTTCTCCTCTTGGATATGCCTTAAAAGGCCCTTGAAAATCTTGATATCTCTCTCTCATTACCCTATCTTTTAAAAATTCGCCTTTCTATTTGTTTTTTTTTTTCCTTAAATTTATTCGGTGGCTCTTCTAGAATGATTTTGAGTTGAACTCAGCAAGAATTCATATATATATATAATATATATATTCCATGACACATTACAGTAGCAAGCAGCCCCATAATTAATACATTATTGCCTCGTGATCCCACTTCCCAGTTCTAAGAACAACCTTGTAAATTGTCTTAAAATATAAGACAAGAAATTTGGACTTCATCAAGTAGGTTACAGTTGAGATGTGATGTCAGATCAGAGATCTCTAGCAAGAAGTTCAGGAGGAAGGTGATAATGAAGCTTCTTTAGTTGTCAATACTTTACTTGCAGTGTTTGATTGGACAGGAGGAACCTATTCCATTTCCTCTCAAGATGGAAAAGCCTTTCTCTATGAACAAATACATAAAGGACAAAGGTCCTTTGGAGGGTCCTACCCCAATTTATTGGAGACGGATCCACTCTTAGCGAGAGCTTCACATGTTGGCCTTATTTATAAATAACTACCCCCACAAGAGAATATAATTTGGGAAGGTATTGGCCCCACTGAAAAGGAAAGGCACATGGAGCCATGACGTTAAGAAAAATCAGTTTCCCTTGTAAAGCTGCAACCTTAAAAACACATTGGGCCATGCAATGTCTGGTTTCATAATTAAAAAAGGGCTAACTAGTACACAAGACACGGATGAGGTGGATTTGAGAAGTGATAGATATATATATATA
>QFDD01007266.1:0-12676 GCA_006871305.1 Vachellia collinsii
TAAAATAAAATAAAAAAAATTAACATCTGAGTTGTCGCAAGTACTGTAAAAATAAAATGAAATTGAGTGTTAATAATAAGATACCCAATTAAAATAGAAATAAACATATAAACTCGGTGCAATTTATTTTATAAAGCATTTGATATCATATTATAAAATATTTTAACCGGTTTATCTTTTAGAATAGTTTATCTTTTAAATTAATCTTTTATCTTTAAAGTTGTGCCATCAAAATATCTTATAATTATTATCTTATCATTAATTAGTACACCAAAAACTCTTAGCCCATCTCTATAAGTACACCGCGAAACAATCAAAAACATTGTCAAACCAAACTAATCTTTCTCTCTCCGCCCTTTCCAAATCCCTTTCCGAATCTGTGTGACTGTGAGGCGAATCTTGATCGATTAACAAAAATCTCAACAAAAGGTACTTTCTTGATCTCTACTCCCTTTTATATATATATATACATATATTTGTTGTTTCAGATTCAATTCGTGTTTTATTGTATGTAATATCACGGTTCTTATGGCTTATATAGTGCCTTGTAGGTGATATTTATATTCTATTCATCTTACCTTAAAAGTATAAATATGAGATATTATGATTAAATTAAATTAGATTCTATGATTTATAGTTTGCCTAAACATATGCTAACTCGTATTCAAGAAGTTGAATGTTATTATTTTTTTAATTTTTGATATGATATCAAAGACATCCTCAATTAAAAATAAGAAGAAAAGATGGAGAAATCATGACTAAGAAGAAGAAAAGAGAGGATGAGAAGAATAAAATGAGATTTTATCTTCTCTAGTTGTGGTATTCTCTTCTCTAAACTTTATCATCCAACTGCTGCTTTGATTCCATACCCTTCAGTTTCTTATTGCAATTGCTAAATCTTCTCGTAATAAGGTTCATGAGATTCTAGCAATCTTTTGATATGATAAATATGTTGAAAGGTCATATGATTTGAGACCGTTTGTATATCTATCTCATATTTTATATATCTTAGAAATATAAATATAAAATAGTATAATTAATTTATATTTTAGGACCCATTGTTTGCTGCTTTTTGAGGCAAATGCTGTAAAAAGTAAGAAAATATACCAAAATAGTACATTGTGAGAATTATTTACCACTTGGGGCCCAAAAAAACAGAGAATTATTTACCCATGCCTCGTTCCACGGAAGAACCTGCATCACGCTTTTTTTTTTTTTTTTTAGAATAATTTTTCGTGAAGAGATGGCAGGCCTATAGCCTCCCTACTAGCTTCCATTTTCCCAGAAAACCCCCGCTCCGGTTAATATTTGCCGCCATGCCATTCCACGGTCCTCAGTGCTCTCGAAACAATTCTCAATTTATAATATGATGCAGAAGCTGTTCTTCCGTGGAACGAGTGATCTGATTTTACATATAGTATCTTGGTAGATAATTTTCACAATGTAGTATTTTGGTAAATCTTTTTTACTGTTTACAGCATTTGGCTCAAAAAGCCTATGGTTTGTTTACATAAAGACTTGTTTAAACTATCATTTAAAACGTTGAACGTTATTGTTATCAAAGTTATCTTCTATGAAAAAATAAGAAGAAGGAAAGAAAAAAAGGAGCATGAGGAGGAGGAAGAAAATGAGATTTTATCTTCTTTAGTTGTTGTCTTCCCTTCTCTAATTGCATTCTCTTACAAGATCAACTTTATCATCCCCAACCGCATCTTTAATTCCACGTTCTTCAGTTTTCTGCATGTGGCATGAGTCACGCCTTGTTTCACATTCGAACCCAGTTTCATAAAAATTCTTCTTGGAAAGAGTTGCGTCTTTATCATCTTTTTGTCTTTTTCCATCGGATTATATTGGTTTGGCCAACTCTAAGAAGAGTGAATTTGAACCTTTTAGTTTTGAAAAGGGGAGTTGGAATAGGTTTTTAGTATTTGAGAAGGAGGAGTGATAACCTGTACATTAGTTAAGAGATTAAAGTTAAATATAGCACTTCATGTTTGTCTTTAGTGTTTACAGAACCTTTATCTCCTTTATTCCATATAAAACTAAATTATCTACAATATTTGAGAAGGAGTGATAAGCAACTTGTATAATCTTTACCAACGAGCTATTAAATAATCTTATCTCTATCCTCTTTCCAAATCTCACAGGTTCATCTCAACTTTTGAGTCCCAGCTCGCCTTACTGCATAACTTTCCATCCAGAAAATATTCAGCTATGGTCATCAGATTTGGCCCATGTATCTCGCCAGCCAAGAAGCGGGCAACCCAACTGAAGATGGACATCGGAGCAACCTACTACCCAAAGCCCAACCCCGACAAACCCCAAGGTGAAGACTCCCACTTCATCTGCAGTTGGCAAAATACTGTGGGTGTCGCCGACGGTGTCGGAGGTTGGTCTAACGAAGGCATCGATGCTGGCAAATATGCCCGTGAACTCATGCAAAATGCAGCGTTCTCCGTGATCAACCAGCCATATGGATCCATCAACCCTAGAACGGTACTGGACCAGGCCTTCCACAACACGAAAAGCCAGGGCTCCTCCACCGCCTGCATCGCCACAGTGAAAAAAAACCCTAGCGATAAACCTAAGAAGCCATGTTTCTCCTTGCACGCTGTGAACATCGGAGACAGTGGGTTCATGTTGTTCAGAGACCTCAAGTTAGTGTTCCAATCACCGACGCAGCAACACATGTTCAATATGCCATATCAGCTCGGCAACAGCAAGAAGAGTGACAAGCCGGAGAAAGCTGAGGAATTCAACGTGGAAGTGAAGGCCGGAGATATAGTGGTGTTTGGGACAGATGGGTTATTTGATAATGTTTATCCGAGAGAGATTCAGAGGTACATAGAGTTGAACTGTGGAGGTGACGATGACGAGAGAGCGACGGCTGAAGAGCTCGCTTGGCTTATAGCAGAAATTGCTCGGTCCAATTCCCAGAACAAACATGTGAAAACTCCATTTTCAGAAGCATGTCACAATGTTGGAAAAAGATACGTAGGAGGAAAGATTGATGATATCACTGTTCTTGTTGCCTACATAATCCCTTGTTGATTTGATTTGTTACTACGCACGTAACTATGTATATATGTTTTGTACTGATCAATATACATAAATATTTGAAATGTGATGTAGTACAGTGATCAATCATTCCATTTGATGCAAACGATTTATATTTATACATACGCATTTCAATTCAAGTTTTATTAAGTATACTTCATAATATATAAATGTGGATCTATTCCATGTTCTTCAATTTTCTTGCAATGGCTAAATCCTTTCCCAATAGGTCTCAAGAGATTCAACCAGTCTATTGATATGATAAATTTGTTTATATGTTTTGGTATTATTGAAAAAGATTTGAGATCCATAGTATATCCAATCTTATATTCTATATATCTTAAAAGTATAGATTTGAGATATTATGATTAGATTTTGAACTCATTGTTTGCATAGATAAAGACTTACTTCATTTAAAAAGTAAAATGTTATTTTTCCTTTAATTTTTGACATGAATATTTTCTTATTAAAAACAATTTTATTCAAAATGGTATTAAACGTAAATAACTCTCCCAACAAGAATTAAAACTTGGAGGAATTACTATAAAGTTCCGTGTAAGAGAATTAATATCATAAAGGTCTCAAAAAGATGTCAATGTGATTAACTTTAGTTGTTAATGTAGTTGCTTAAGTTGTTAATGTGACCTTTCTGATATTAATTCTTTTACATGGGACTTTAGACATAGGTTCAAGGCCCAAAACTATGTGATTCCAAATTGCTTGGTATAATTAACGGACCCCGTGAATTAAAAAAGAAAAAAGAAAATTAACGGACCAATCACCCTGAAATCCATATATCCTCGTCAACATACATATTTAATGCCCACAAAGATTGATCTATATGATAAGAATTTGAATCACCACTTACAATATTGTGAGCTTAAAGTATGTTGTCATCTGCATATTTTATTAATAAAGAATATGTAAATACAACTATAAGCACACTTTTTGAGTCGGCATTCCTTGTGAAGCTCTTACTCTATGCCCACCAAAACTTGGATCCACACATATCTAATGTATCAATATATTAGTAATAAATATTCATAACAATAAAAAAAATTATAACAGGACACATACTAAAACCCATTAATTTCTATTTTCTTCTTTGATTTCTGTTTTTCCATTTTATATCTTCAGATTACATCATTTAACCATGTTTGGTACAATCCATTCTTTAACTTGAAAGAACTAATAATAAAGGTTCAATAATTGATCACAGCAGATGCTAGCGTGTAATATATTTGAGGAGCCTTATTCATGAAACTACATATTTTATTCTCTTTTGACCTCAATTGCTATAAATTATAATTCAGATATCGTCACTTCCATAAATCACCAATAGCCAAACAGGTCCTCTCTACTTCTATCTCCAACTAAAGAATAATCAGGGCTTAAATTTCCCATTATAAATACAAACCATAATTTTTTAAAATTTTATTAGGGTCAATGCAAATACAAAGTAATGAATTATGGTATAAAAATATAAATGTTATATGCTATATATTATTATATTCTCTGAGACTTTAATTTCCTCAAAATTTCAAAAATCAAAATTCATATCGAGAGCCAAAATTTAAATTAAAAAATTGAAATCGTGACTTGATTTTTTTTAATGTTATAAAAATATTTTGTATAAAAATAATTTTGCCATAGAAAAATTGCTTGATCAATTTTATATGTAATCTGGTGAAGGATATATAAGGTGTGCCGGATATTTACAAAATCTGTAAAAACTTCGCCGCCATTTATTGCACATATTGATAAGTTGGGTATAATATATTTAACACGCATACAACTTTTTTTTAGGTTTAATTTCGGTTGTAAATTAGTTTGATAGCAAGTTTTTTTTTTCAAAATATAATGTAAAATTTAATTTGAATACACATAATTTACACTTACAAAATCTAAGCCGAGACAATAATAGTCACAAAATAATAACTCGACTTTATCCTTTATGCACTTGTGTTAAGCAGTTTTACCTCTATAAAAAGGATGATACAAATTTAAACATCATAAAGTGTATTTATTGAGAAAGCTAAAAACCCTTAGCATATTAAAACTTTGGGAGAATGACAGAAAAATACCCCCTTGAATTTCCTAAACCCCGTTTGGTGCCATGAATAGAGAAAATAATCAATAGATAGTTATCAATAAATGGAGTTTTGAGAATTCACGTAAAACAACAAAAATACCCCTTATATAAAAAAGAATAATAATAATAATAATAATAATAATAATAATAATAATAATAATAATAATAATAATGAGGCAACATTGTCAGAGTACCACCGCCGGTAGGCCGTTAGACAACAGCTACCTGACCGGAGCTCTTGTCGCCGGCCACCAATGGTTGTTTTTGGATACATCAAATTTTTTTGATTTAAATTAAATGGGAGTCAAGGTGGTAGACGTGGGATTTGATTCCACTCTACCTTAGTTCCCTAAAAGTTTGATGACCATTGGATTATCAAACCACTTTAATAATATATTGTATACAAATATATAACACATGTAAGTAAATAACATTTTACTCAATAACAACTTTTGTAATACGAATGACAACATTTGTAAAGGTATTGACAACTTCAATTGAAACTTTTACAACAACTCAACAAAAATGTTATTATATTTGTCAGAGTTGTCAATATTATATGAAAAGTTGTCAACCAACTCAATAAAGCAACATTGGCAACACAACGGAAACATTGTTAATAGTATAAGAACATTTTTCATTTCTTTTATATATATGATGGACATTTTTATCTTTTTACACAAATTCTCAAAAACTTATTTATTGACAGTTACCTATTGATCATTTTCTTTATTTATAGCACCAAATTTAAGGGGTATTTTTCTATCATTCTCCCTAAAATTTTAAGTAGATTAATCTCAAACCTAAGATGGTTTGAAAGTACCCTTGATCAAATATATATATAAAAAAAAGCTCGAGATTTTATTTAAATTTTAACATAATCACGTTGAGTGAATAATTTATTTGGATGCCTATACTTTTTTTGATTAATGTCGCGTCCAAATTAAAACGTGCTTCGTATCGTAATAATTTAGATCCAATGATTGCTACCACTAAGTACTAGTACTAGTCAAGAGGGTTTGTATTTTTTATCCGAAAAAAAAAAGAGATAGGTTTGTGTTTGAACCATTGAATGAGTATAATTAATTATTCAGAATTGTCATGTATATTATTTAACTAATGATTATAAAATTTAAAATAAAATTAATCAGTTAACTATCATATTTTTAAATAGTAATTTTTTATCAAAAAATATTAATTTAAAAAAAATCAGATCTGAACCGTTTAAATTTAATGAATCAGAGAGTCCATCACTTTGATAAACATCTTAACTAAATCCTATATTGTTATTAATACATTTATGATACATATCACATGAATAAACTAGCTTATGCTTTAAGAATCAAACAAGACGTTGGTAGAAATTTAAGGTTCAAATCCCATATATGTAAGTTAAAAATTTTTTGCTAAAGAAAGGTTAAAGAATATATTTTAAAAGAACTTATTTATTATTTATTTTATACCTAATTCGTATTATAAGATATACACTTCATACCGAAAAAAAGATCATGGCTAAAGCGCACGACTAATGCCCTCACAATAAACCACAAGAGCATAAACATGAATATGTTTTTTAATTTTTTAATATCAAAAACTATATAAACTGCAGAATTTTTTTTTTAAATATCTTTTCTTATTGAGGGACCTGAAACGCCACAACCTCAAAAGGGCAAATTAATCCAATCACGAAATTCATCGAATGGAGATTAAGTTAGGTTCTCCCAAAATTTTTCATCTCTTGAATAGGGTGGCCCTATTTTTCAAGTTTTGTGATGAGGGCCAACTGGGAATTTAAAAATAAATAAATAAGTTTTTTAAGCGCGTTTTAATTTATTAAAGATATTAATAAAAAAAAAACACTCAACCTATCCCACAAGTAATAAAATGGTGGCTGAAAATAGCAAGCATTACAAGGGAGATTTGGACACATTTAAAAATAAATATCTATAGTGTGTATATATATATATTGATTATAATTAACTTTTAATCTGTTAGTGTTCACTGAACTTGAAGGCGAGGCGCTCATTGCTGTTATATGATATAGACCCAATTATGTCTTACGACATGGTAAAAATTTAAAAGTCAATATAATATCTTAGCTATTCAGGTCAAAAAAATAATAACAATATCTTAGCTAAATATGTAATAATTAATAATAAATTTGATCTGCGATGAATGAATGCTGAAATGTCTCTCGGTCATAATACATTATACATCTAAACAGCTAATTATCATTTTCTTGGCCAATAGCGACCATCAGCTAATACTCATTTTTTAAATGTTTAATTATATAAAACTCTCCTAAAATTTATATTATGTAAATCACATCTCTAACATTTAAAACTTTACAATAAACCTCTTCTTGAACTTTTTATATTTATAAACATAACTGATACAAAATAACTATGCGTATAAACATAAAATTTAAGAGATACAAAATTGATAATATGAAAGTAGCCGTATGATATATAAGTTCATGGGGTCTTATTATTAGTAAGTTTTAAAAGTTAAAGAGATTATTTGTATATGAAAAATTTTACGTAATTTATTCTTTTCAGAATACGTATACTGTTATTTTTATCCAAATATAGAATATTTTAATAATTGTTTTCGCCACTCGATGACTTTTTGAAAAAGAATGTGTCCTAATTTATTTTCCACGTAATTTGATTAACTTTTCTTAATTTTATTTTCATACAGTTTTTTTATGTCTAATATTAGTAATATTAGATGTTCTATTTATTTAACCAATGATAGCCAGCCATTTTGGGTTTGAGACCTGGAGTATTAGAGATTTAGTTGTAATCATTGTTAAGTATGGAAGGTTTAGATCCAAATAATTTTTTACACTCGTTTGGTTGACTGGTGTCCGACATCTTTTTTAGATTTTATTACTGAATAATATAGTCGGGCAATTAACTAATTTGAATTCAAGATACATCTTTCCAAAATCTTCTTTAATAAAATGGGATTCAAACAAAAGGTGTTTCACACTTCATGATCCAATTGACTCCCTGATGAACCAAAGAATCTTGATGTGATTTAAATCTTATATTCCTATTTAGAGTCGGTAAAACGGCCTACCCCTGGATTGCGGGCTAACCTGCGTCAAACTACTAGCTATGTTAACTAGACCTGTATAGTCTGCCATTAGACACATCACCAAACCTTTAACTCAGGCCTGCCATTTTATTCTTTTTTTTTTAAATTTTAATATATATATATATATATATAGTGTACAGTTTAGTAAACAAGATGTGATGCCTCCTTCAGAGACCTCATTGTTACACCATACTTGAGGCCTAATGGCTCATCTTCCTCTATTTCCACAAATAATCATAATGCTAAGCAGCTTCACAGTCTAAACGCTCATGGCCGAAATCTACTCAGATGGGTACAGAAGCATCACATGCTTTATGACTACTAATGATCTCAAAAGGTTTCCTCAAGGTCGACCCCGTGAGGCCAGACTTTCTCATTTCTAGTTTCATTAGAGACGAACAATCAACAATGTAATGCACTGTGTCCAGATATCTGGATTGTTCATGTCGTGGTCATTGTCGTGTGATTAACAAAACCCAGTTTCATGTTGATGTATATAAACAATCCATGCACGTCAAGATGATCCAAGTTGATGCACAAAGGAATCAGCTATTGATTCAAACTCTTCATGTTAAGCATTTCATGTGAAGTCAATCTAATAGACTGAAATTTAGAGCATTTCATCATTTAACAAGAGGGTAAGAGCTAAGAAGGTTCTACTGACTATCTTAGTTGATTCTGCATTTGGATTGAAGAAACAAAACAAGCTCTCAACGCATATATAGCAGGAGAGTGAAAGGATCACTATCGAGCTTTCTCTGGATGTACAACAAATGATTGATCCAGACTAGATTAAATGATTTACAGGAAAAAATTGTCAATATTACACATATTGATTGATTAAACTTCGCGGACCAAATGGCTTCATTCCCAATCCAAACCATAAGTGGATCAATCCATAGCTCCAAGCACTTCAAGTGACAAGTCTTTCTTGAATTGTGCCAGAGAAGACCATAATTCTCGCAGCAATACCATTATGTTTGCCAAACCTAATTCATGAAGAGATTTGCCTAAGGTCAACAAATTTTGAAAAATAAAGGTAAGACGGCAAGCATATCAAGGAAACCAGACTTTGAATGCTGGCTAGAATCATATATTGAACAGAAAAATAAAACATAGAAAATACATAGCAACAAAAAGCTTTACATTCATTTGAAATGTTTACCAAGCATCGTTGATCAGTTAACAACTAGAGCTTAACAATCCATTCATTAACTTTAATTCAACACAGTATACTTGTTTATCAAGCATGATCTCCAAAAGTATGTCTAAATAATTCATAACAATAGTATCAACAGAATCACCTGATGGCGTTCTCTTAGTAATTAGTGTCTAATTAGAGTGTCTTTGTGATTATGTTGCTCTGTTCATTGCATAAAGTGTTAAGATAAATGCTCTTTTTGGCCTCTATAGAGGAAGGTGTGGGAGAGTGACATGGCGACAGAACAGTGAACTCAAGTTTTTTGTATGACTAAAATATTTCACAGACTTCAATAAGCACGTGGTTTGACCTTTCATTTACTCATAGCTATATAATTAGAGAAATGCCTAAAAATTAGAAGTGAAATTTGTAATACATTATTATGCTAGACATGCTATTATGCAAGCAAATATACTTCATAATTGTGATACTGATTTTGTAGGTAAACCTACAAATATGCGTAAAATTTGTTACAATAACATTAAATTTAGGGGGAATAAGTGCACTACATTTGCAGGGAACGGGGAAGAAGAATTGGCTTGCTCAGGTTTCGATCACAGTTCGTTAAAAACATAGTCTGCAAACTTTACAAGGCAATTATTGAATGAAAGATAGGGATAAAAAATTGGAATGCTTGGCCTTGATTATAACAATAACCATCCATCACCCTGCAGATGCAAACTATAGTCGGCAGCAAGTAATTCTTTACAAACAAAGGTAAAGAGTTGCGGTTGGCCAAAGAAATCTCTTTAAGAAAGGAGGCAAAGGAGAAGGGAACACAAGCAATTATAGCAGAGACAAGTAGTGCTCATATTAGCATATTGGTATCAAAATCTAATAAACCAATTCAACAGCCACACTAGGACCGAGAGCTTACTAGAAGCATTTGAAATAGCCAATAACAGAGGCGTATATGTATTCTTCAAATCTTTCGATCAGATACAAATTGTCAGCAGCAGAAGCTGCATCTTTTAAGATAGAATACTCCAACTTACAGGGGAGATCAGATCAACCAAAATAAAATATAGAGGACGTGAATAAAACTTCCTAGTTGAACTCACATAACAGTCCAATTGTATGCAGCAGGAAACAGAGCAAATAAGTTATTTTTAAATCAGTAAGGAAAAATGAACAAACAGCAGACACTGTAAAAATAACACATCCATGTAAAATTTACAACCCAATTCATAAGATAGGCAACAAGGTCACAAGCCAGATCAGGGAAAAATAATAATTAGAGTCAACAAAATACAGTCACGGTACTAGTATTTTATCTCCAGCAATTAAAGGCAAATGTCAGTCTGCCAGCAACCTGCAGGAAAATATTTAAGCACCGCTTACCAAAGCATTTTTCCCCATGTCAATTATTGATTTCAACAAAATAAGGAAAAAAATCTTCCAAAGAGAATAGCACATAACCAAAAGACCTTATTACAAAGGAAGATTTGAACCCAGGACCTCTTTCTTTAACTCTGTAGTTGCCACTAATCACGTTGTTGCCTCAACAACAATGTTTGTGATTATTTGAGTATAAATTCGTATTAATAAACTGAAAGCTTATGCAAGAAAATGCAGGAGGAGTTTTCCTTCTCATATCTTTTCCTGCTGTTTAGTACCCAAGCATGATAATTTAAACAATTTTAGTACGGTAAATTAATTTAACAAATACACATAGTTAGCATACATGCAAGACTTATTTAATCGTTTCAGTAGCACCCAAATTTGTTATATTACAACATCAGCCACAAAATGCCTCGAATGGTATTATAAATTTGAGAACTTTTTCAATAACCCCAACGCAAGAATTTTTTACAACCTTTTTCTTTAATCAAAGAATATATCTTTATAAATCTGGCTCCCTCCACACGCCCATAAGTTCTGAAAGGATATTATTTTTTACGTTTTACTACATCCTTTAGCAACATTACAGAACTCAGGAATTCGTATCAATAGACATATATTATTCGCTTAGCCCATCATTTGCCAAGGATTTCAATTGTACTAGATAAGAAATTCGTCATTTTGTCCCCTGAGCTAAACATCCAAATGTTCGGCTTGTGAAAAGTAGTCTTCAAAATCCCGAGAGATTCTTTTATGGCAACACCAGCATATGAACCTCACACATTAAGCAACTTCATCCCATTTCCCCACTTCAGAGTAAAAGTAAAGAGATTAAACAAGTGTTTAAATCCATTAAAAAAACGCTTAGACGCAAAAAAGAGCAGATTCAGACAGAAAAGTTGATGAAGGACACATAATCAAACATAAGCGAACAAATCATATTAAACTCAGTCCACCATTGGTTTCAGAAATTCATTGGAGATCCACATCAGAAATGCCGGTCATAAAACAAAATGAGACACACTTTAAAGGCAGCAACACACGAGAAACATCAAAACAGACACAAATGAGATGCACGATAGAATTAAAAATACAAAATGGAAACTAATGTAACCATCAGGAAAAGAAAAACCCTACCGGACATAAACGAGGAGAATATTCCAAGCACCAGCTTACAACTAAAACCCTACAAGTACCCAATATAAAAAAATTGAAAGCCAGTGGACAAGTTGAGAAAGAAAATAATACCTTTTTAGAAGAAACCATATTTTAAGTAGGTGAATCAGCAACAGGTGGAAAACACCATTAGGGTGGTGGGGTTGGGAAAGAGTTTCAGTGTACATCTACAGAAACCCTAAATTCGCATATAGAGAAAGAAGGGGGGCGAAGGGGCGGAGAGAGAAAGCTGGGAGAAGCAGTTCCAACACGGAGTTATGGGACAGAGAGTGATTCGACAATTGGAGGACAAGAGCAAGAAGAGGCTTTAAGCTTTGTGCAGAGGCTAGAACGCTACATTTAGACTTTTAGAGAGAGAAAGAGAGGAAGGAGGGCTAGGATTACACGAATCACGAGGGAGGTGAGAGGGGTAGAGAAGGGGGCGTTTGTTACAGGTTTCGTATCCGAGGTAGTAATTTTACTTGGTTTGAAAATGAAACCCCGCCCTGTGCTTCCCAAACAGCGTCGTTCTTGTTTTTCCGTTTGTTTTGTTTGTCCCTGTCTCTGTACCTGTCCCTGTTTTGCTCTTCCATTCAAAAACTCCCTCCCTCTCGCGCGTACCCTCCACTTCCCTACTCTTTCCATTATTGTCCGGCCCAATTCCCTTCTTAATTGTAAGGCCCGATCACAGTTTTTGCTTATCTCAACTTGGGCTTTCAATAGGCCCA